>JARGXW010000001.1:3000000-3224811 GCA_029204085.1 Mycena sp. CBHHK59/15 | reverse complement strand
CCTGATCCGAGAATACAACGACCGCAACACCGAATACAACGTCTTATTGTTCTAGCTTGTTCTGGGCCTTGTTCCCATCTCTGCTTTGCTCGGTCCCGCCGTTATTCAACAATCAATCTCCGGCGGCTCTTTGTCCGCTCTGAGGATCTGATGCGCCCAAAATGATGGCTCCTGGGGAGCGGAGGCCGGAATCAGACGAATAAAAGGTGGGCGAACATTATATTTCATCGTCCAGAATCAGCTACGCCCCCAGCCCCGTGTCCAAAGTCTCTCTACCAGCCCAAATCTACCTTCAGTATTCCCATCATGGATCCTGCGCAATATCCTCAGCACGAAATCAACTCGAGTCAGCATCAGCCTTATCCCGGACTCGATATCGACGCGGTTCTCAGCGTGCGCATGAACACATGGCCCTCAAGTACGAAGCCCAGCTCGATCTGTTCAAGTCTTCCCTTCAGGACCAGTTTATTACGCGACCCAGCAGTCTGAGATTGAAAATGGACGCCTTCGGGAGGAACTTGCCCGACTTCAAGCCTTTCAACAGTGCGCACGGATATGAGAACTCTTCCTTTCGTTTCTAACCTGGGATTCAGTGTCGCCATGGAGCCTGATATCGAAATGGGTGAAACCGCAGGCAAGCACATCAACAATGCACTCGACCTCGTCCACGTCCGAGTCCGCCCAGCCCCCCACCAAGGACCCTTGGATTGCCCCAAGTCCGCTAGCCCCGCTGCCCGCATCACTGTGCCGGTGCCCGGCACCGATGACTTCAACTCCGCGTCGCTCATCAGGCGCAGTTCCCGTTCCAAGTCAACTCCCCAGGTACTTTGCTTGGTTGTCGTCAGAAAGCACAGCATCTAACACATTATAGGTGCATCGTTCTTCATCTAACCTGCCCAAACACCGCCCTCAATTTCGGCTCCCGCGGTACGCTTCTCTTCGTCTACACATACTTTCCCAGTTTCTCACGTGCACCTCGTAGGTGCCTCGCTCAATTTTGGCTCCCGAGGTATGCTGCGCTTTTTTACACATATATGTCTCAGCTTCTCACCTGCACCATGTAGGCTTCTCGATCATTGTCGACAGCTACTTCTCCGCCATCGTCGCTGACAAAGAAAAGAAGAAGCTCGGGAATATCAGATGCTTGCGGTGGAAATAGAAGAAGATGAGAAAACATTCAAGGTATTATTATTCATTCTCGTTTCAGTCTTAGCCACCGTCTCAATCATTCACTTGCTCTAGACGGCCTTTCACTTTCACCTCCGTTTCATTTGGGATGCTTTGGAGGCAGCCAGCGCTCCGAAGTCCACGACAATGCAAGCAATACAGGAGTTTGTCCGGCAATTCAAAGGTCTCGACATTGAGGACCCCGGAAGACGGGGCAGAATGGTCGCGACCTCATCGACCCCGCTGGAATCAAAGTTAGTCTGTACTCAGTTCAATTGCATCAATTCTGACTGATACGATCCCAAGATTGGTGTCAACATCGAAAATTACATTCGTTCCAACAACAAGAACGTGATCATGTCGGCCTTCATTAAACTGGAGGAAAGCGCCCTCCTCCATGTCCGCTATTTTGCTAAGCTGGGCATCTCTGTCTGGGCCCCGATTTTACTCAAAGTGTGTATTCCCTCTACAACATGGCTATGCGGATGTGCGCCATCGACACATTCCGTTTCTTGGTTGCCGGCCGACACTATGATTTCCTTCGACCAACCTGAAGCACGTCAACGACCCACAATTTCTCTCCGCCTCTACGACCACTTCTATATGTTCTGCAAGTGGAAAACCGAGCTCCGAACCCAGGTGGAAACGAAAACGCGGCAGAGCGTAATAAAGCTATTCAAGTGCGCATTCGTGTACGTCTTTCATATTCCTGCTGCAGGCCTCAACTGATTCTCACCCTCAGCTCCACAAGTCTCGAACCACCTTCCTCGAAGCTGCTGGCGCTCCTAGTGGACTTCGACTCATCTTTATGTCAAGGCTACCTCGGACGACGAGAGCACACCTACGGGTAGCCGTGTCCTTGCACGCCAGGAGCGGTCTGCAGAAGCTGACGCGCTCATTCGGAACATGACACACTATAGTGCAGAATCTCTTCGAGGCGAGGAAGCGGCACCTAGCCAACGGCCGTCTTAGGTGCGTCGCACCATCCATCATCGAGCGCAACGCTTCCCACTTTCCAGAGATCCCAAGGGAATGCCTATCCAGTACTACACCCGGCCTGGTTTAACGAGCGTCCCCCTCACGACCGCGCGAAACTTGGCGCGAAGCACATTGTTGTGCTTGCTCCCAATTCCACCACCTACTTTTCGGGCAAAGGCGACAACGGGCTGACTGTGGAGGCTTGACGGAGAAGTACGGGGTCGAGGTATTCGAGAAATACGAACTCGATTATCCGACTGGCGCTCAGGCGAAATCTGGCAGCGCCAAGGCGAAGTCTCGGGGGACCGCTGCTGACCCGGACAGTGACGACAATGATGGTGAGAGCGTTGGATCTCGTGACTCCACCGACGAGAGTGATGGGGAGAGCGCTGGCTCATTCATTGAGAACGATGAGGGGGCTGCAGGCTATGACGAGCAAGCCGAGGATGATCCCTGGTACGACCAGCCTGAGTCGTTTGCACCTCTCACGATATGGACCTTGAAGCCGAAAATATTTGGCGACGGTGACTCCGATACATCCTTGTAACCATGCGAATAGTATTAGTAGTTGTCTTATTCAATTTATGCCCCATGCTCTACTGCTTGTAACACTGCGTGACAATAAGAGATCCGGTGATCAGAGTCAGGATCAAAAAGAACATGACAGCTCCAGTGACTGCGCGGTGACGCGGCCGATGACTGACCGGTCTCCCACGGAACATGACAGGCAATTGCCCGCCGTGCAAAGCCTAAGCCATCCGGGAGGGCTTGGCTTGGCTTGGCTTTGGCTCAAGCCAGGGCTTGGGGGATATTTTTTTCCCTGTCCCGGGTACCGCAGCAATGTTTAATGGTGGCTGGGGACCAACCCTAGAGCAAGGATTAATGAGTGCACAATGTTTCTGGGCATCATTTGGCACTGGAGCGTTGAGAGCGAGTCGAGAAAGTCGTTGAGCACAACACGACAACCGTGAGATACATGCAAGCCGTCTCGGCAAGGCATCTTTTTTTTTTTTTTTTTTTTTTGGAGCGTTTGGGATAATGAAATTCAGTCTGCAGAAGCATTCCAAAGGTCATCCGCTGGGTCTACCAGATAAATCTAGTTAATGCCGGGGAAGTTGTCCAGGGAAATGCCATTACGCACAAGTACCATAGTGTGGACTCCAGCCGTAATAAATTTATCCTATCCCATTTCTTGGATCATTCAATGTCAATGGCTGTATACCCACTAAAACCCCACTGTGTAAGTCCAATCGTCCGGCAGAGCAGCTTCGTTCATTAGTAGACCACTCCATGTTCTTAGGACAAGATCTTTATTCAGCGCAAGATTACCAATTTCATTTTATTGGTGAGGATTCGATCTCGTCCTAGTGCGGAATTCACAGATTTCAGCCATCGGTTGTGAATCTCAACATCTGTAATGTTACGGTGTGGGTTCTTTAGAACCTTATCATTCCGGATGTTCCAGATTGTGTGCCAGGCTGTGGATACCAGAATGGCAAATAATCGTCCCATAGCAGGGATCAATTTCCCATTTGAGTGTTTAAATTTAACTAGGTTGCAACCCAAGATAAGTCCCCAGCTGAGGGGGGGCCAGTTTGAATATTTCATGGCCCAGAGGTCCTCGGTCAGTTGCCAAATTAATTTTGCCCCTGAGGCATCACACTCCATCGCAATGTGTTCAAGGCTCTCCGGGACACCACATGTCGGGCAGACTGCAATAGCTTCAAGATTGTCAATGTGTGTCACTGGTTGAGCATTTCAAGTTTTTCAGCTCAATTATCAGTGAAAAACTTCCTTTATTTTTCACACATTTTTCACTGAGAAAGCATCTGAAAAATTTAAATTTTTTTCACCACTTTTTTCACTGAGAATCAAGGTGAAAAATTGGAAACAAAATTTATAACTTTTCCTCCAAGAGTACTACCAGTTTCTGCAGTATTTTTCACATTTTTTTTTCACTGAAAAACCAACTGAAAATTTTAAACTTCTTTTCACTACTTTTATGAGTGAGAATCAAGATGAAAATTTGAAATAAAATTCATGTCTTTTCTTGCAAGGCTGACACCAGTAATTCAGACATATTTACAGGCGAAAATGATAGTGAAAAATTTAAAACTTTTTCACCAACAATTCTCACCTGTAAAAGACAAGGAAAAAGCCTGAAAAATCTTGAGTAAAAAACAGTGAATAATTTGAAATGGATAATCAATGTTTTCACACATTCTTCACAATCTTTCATTCAGGGGTTTTCATAACCCTAACCCTAACCTATCCTATCCTAACCCAGTGCTGCATGCCAGCAGGAAGCCCCCCCCCATGCTAAATTTTGAGGGCCATACCAATCCCAGTTGCAAAAATTCACAATCTCCCTGTGAAATTTGCTGATCAGCAATCTAAGCGGGGACAGATGGTCTGCAGTGGCAAAAAATCTGGATGCCATCCAACTAGTGCTACATGCTTGCTGGAAGCCTTTCCCCCATGCTGAATTTGGTGGCCATGGCAATCCCAATTGCACAATTCACCATCTCCCTGTGAAATTTGCTGAAGAGTGATCTGAGTGAGAATAGATGATCTGTGGCATGGAAATCAGTGGCGGCCTGCATCTGGATGCCCCAGACCAGTGCTGCATGTTTACCAGAAGCCTTGCTGAATTTGGGGGCCATGCCAGTCCCAATTGCACAATTCACAATCTCCCTGTGAAATTTGTTGATCTGTGATCTGAGTGGGATAGATGTTCTGTGGCTTCGAAATCAGTGGCAGCACACATCTGGATGCCCTCCACCAGTGCTGGATGTTTTCTGGAATCCTTCCCACCTGTGCCAAATTGGGGCCATGCCAGTCCCAATTCCACAAATTCACAATCTCGGTGCAAATTCGCTGATGGGTGGTCTGAGCAAGAATGGATGGTCTGCAGTGTTGAAATTAGTGTAAGCATGCATCAGAGAGCCTCTGACAACTGTCCCACAGTCCTGAACTTGGCCAATGCTCTCAACTGCAATAGTGCAACTGGTTGGAATATCCTGCGAAATTTGCCAATGGGTGATCTGAGGAAGAATGGATGGTCAGTGGCATTGACTCGGTGCAAGCATGCATCAGAGAGTCCTCTACAACTGTCACACAGTCCTGAATTTGGCTAATGCTCTCAACTGCAATAGTACAAATTAGTTGCAATGTCCCTGTGAAATTCATCCATGGGTGATCTCAGCAAGAACGATGGTCTGCGGCTTTGAAATCGGTGGCAGCATGCATTTGGATGCCCTCTGACCAATGTTGCATGTTTGCTGGAAAGCTTTCCCCCATCCTGAATTTCATGGGCCATGCCGATCCCAATTGCACAATTCTCAATCTCTCTACCAAATTCCCCAATGGGTGATCTGAGCAGAATGACCAGTCTGCAGTGCTAAAATTGGTGGAAGCATGTATCATTTCACAGTCCTGAACTTGGCCGATGCTCTCAATGCAATAAAGCAAATTAGTTGCAATCTCCCTGTGAACTTTGTTGATGGGTGATCTAAGCGAGAATGAATGGTCTGCAGTGTTGAAATCGGTTGGATACCCTGCAACCCGTGCTGCATGTTTTCCAGAAGCTGTCCGACCTCTGCTAAATTTGGGGTGCCATGCCAATGCCAATTGCACAAATTTGCAATCTCCCTGCAAAATTCCCTGATCAGTAATCTGAGCGGCAATGGATGGTCCACAGCATTGAAATCAGCAGCAGCATGCACCTGTGCTGAATTTTGGGTGCCATGCCAATCACAATTGCACAAATTCGCAATCTCCCTGCAAAATTCCCTGATCAGTTATCTGAGTGGAATCAATGGTCTGCGGTCAGAGGCAGCATGCATCTGGAGGCCCAATAACCAGTGCTGCATCAATGCTGGAAGCTTTCTCACCTGTGCGGAATTTTGGGGGTCATACCAATTCTGATTGCACAAATTTACAAGAAGTTTGCCAATCAGTGATCTGAGTTGGAATGGATGGTCTATGGCATCAAACTCAGTGGCAGCATGCATTTGGATGCCCTCTGACCAGTGCTCTATGTTTTCTGGAAGCCTTCCCACCCATGTTGAATTTGGGGGGCCATGCCAGTCCCAATTCCACAAACTCACAATCTGCCAGAGAAATTAACCAATGAGTGATCTGCCAGTGAGAAAAGATGGTCTGCAGCATTGAAATTTGTCCAACTATGCGTCAGATAGCCCTCCGACCACTGTAACACAGTCCTGAACTTGGCCAATGCTCTTAGCCTAATATCACAACTTATTTGCGATCTCCCTGTGAAATTTGCTAATGGGTGATTTGTAAGTGAGAATGGATGGCCTGCAGTGTCGAGATCAGTAGCAGCATGCATCAAAATACCCTCTAACCAGTGCTGCATAGTTGCTGGAAGTCTTGTCACCCATGCAGAATTTTGAGGGCCATGCCAATTCCCATTGCACAAATTCATAATCTCCCTGCAAAATCTGCCGATGGGCAGTCTGAGCGAGAATGGTTGGTATATGGCATTGAAATCAGTACCAGCATGCATCCAGATGCCCTCTAACCAGCAGTGCTGCATATTTGCTGTAAGGCTTCCCACCTGTGCTGAATTTTGAGGGCCATACCAATCCCAATTGCACAAATTTGCAATCTGTCTGCAAAATTCGCTGATCAGTGATCTGAGTGGCGATGGATAGTCTGTGGTGTCTGAATCAGTGGCAGAATGCATCTGGATGTTCTCTGACTAGTGCTGGATATTTGATGGAAGCCTTCATATCTATTCTGAATTTTGAGGGCCATGCCAATCCCAATTACACAACACAATCTCCCTCCCAAATTTGCTCATGTATGATTTAAGCGAGAATGATTGGTCTGCAGCATTGAAATTAGTGTTGAGCCTGAAGCTGTAGGCAGAGACCCTTCATAGCTTGCTCTTGACCACCATGTACAGTTTTTAGTGCCCTCAGTCTGGACAACTGATTTATCCTAATCAGCTGGATACCATTTCGGCAAGACGAAGGCGGGGTTTTGATGAAAAATAAATGGCAACTATAGAATGGTTCCAGGTGGAATGAAGGTGAAGCCTGGGATTTTAATGTGTTTCCGAGCATAATGCAGGCTAGGAAATATTTCCTTCAAGAACTAACTCAACAGATTGAATGCCAAAAAATAATTACAATTGCAACAACAAATGATGCACGATCGGCAATTTTATAAATGGAACCAATCCATGGGATCAACAAATTAACATCCTGTGCTCTCAATGTCTATGCAAGCCACCAAACATTTGCAATGGGAAACATTGTAATTGACCATGAGGTCTGCAACAGTCAACAAAAGGTTGATGACACACTGTGTTCTCTATTAGGATAAATTCAAACCTGAAAGTATGAACATGTACAATGGATACAGATAATGCTGTAGTGTAGCACGGGGAACTGCTAGTCTTTTTTAAAGAGAGGAAATATTGCAAGCATTGATTCCAATTTTATACCACCCATTCTTCAAGAACGAGGACCAAAAAGTGCTGAAAAACTTGTTCTTGAGTCTCCAACTCCTTACCTTCACAACCTCAAACTTTCTCAGTAGTATGTTACAAGGATTTCAAGTTTTTCAGTGAAAATATTGGTGAAAAATGTTTTGCATTTTACAATAATTTTTCACCACAAAAGTATCTGAAAAATTTAAAACTTTTTCAGCACTTTTAATAATATTTCAGTACTGAAAAAGTTTTAAATTTTTCACATACTTTTTCAGTGAAAACTTATTGCAAAATGCAAAACATTTTTCGCCAATATTTTCACTGAAAAACTTGAAATTTTCAACCAGTGATTATTTCCAATTTTTCACTTCGATTTTCAGTGGAAAATGTTAGGAAACTATTTTGATGTTTTCACCTGCATTTACACTGAAAATTGGGGTAATAAGTAACATATCTTTTTCACTCTGTTTTTCGGTGAAAAACCCTGAATGAAAGATTGTGAAGAATGTGTGAAAACATTGATTATCCATTTCAAATTATTCACTGTTTTTTACTCAAGATTTTTCAGGCTTTTTCCTTGTCTTTTACAGTTGAGAATTGTGGTGAAAAAAGTTTTAAATTTTTCACTATCATTTTCGCCTGTAAATATGCCTGAATTACTGGTGTCAGCCTTGCAAGAAAAGACATGAATTTTATTTCAAATTTTTCATCTTGATTCTCACTCATAAAAGTAGTGAAAGAAGTTTAAATTTTTCAGTTGGTTTTTCAGTGAAAAAAAATGTGAAAAAATACTGCAGAAACTGGTAGTACTCTTGGAGGAAAAGTTATAAATTTTGTTTCCAATTTTTCACCTTGATTCTCAGTGAAAAAGTGGTGAAAAAAATTTAAATTTTTCAGATGCTTTCTCAGTGAAAAATGTGTGAAAAATAAAGGAAGTTTTTCACTGATAATTGAGCTGAAAAACTTGAAATGCTCAACCAGTGTCTATAATCTTATATCATGCCCAGTCATAATCATCAAGCCCTGGCCTTCTGGCTCTCAAGTGGCCAACTAGGTAGGGTGGCCAGGTACCTGGTCCCAAATAGTAGATGTCGTCGGTCCTGCACGGGTGATTCTACAAAACTGTCAGTTTCTGCTTCAGTTGCACAGATAAAGATCTTTCTGATGCACAGGGATAGTTTTCATCTGGGTAATTTGCCGTTTTCATTTCATCAAGTTTTCATAGTCCTAACGAGGACCCGGGATTATCCCTTTGTAGGCCAGGTCCCGAAAAGCTCGAATCCCCAATTTTTGGCCGACAGGTTTCATCGAAATTTTGCTGATTTTTGGCCGACACGGACCTAGCCGAGGCCGCCAAAAAAGGTAATTTTCGGTTCGCACGGCCCCCAAATGACGATTTTTCTCCCCAGGCCGATTTTTGCAGCCTTGGCAACCAATCTGAGTAACTGGCGTGCTTTTTGCACCAAAAGCACCCAATTTAAGGTGTCTTCGCCCTCAAAATTCCGACCAGACCGACCTGAATCACCACCTTTTTGGCCGAACCGGACCTAGGATTTTGGCCACCAGGAGCCAATTTTTGGCCGAACAGAACTTGGGTTTCCGACCCAAAATACCAAATTTTTGGCCGGCGCCAGCCCTGGCCTCCCGAGGGATAATCCCGGGTCCTTCCTAACGTCAAGAGAAAGGGAAAGTGTTGACCGGATCAAGCCGATATCCTACTTGCCCCGTTTGGAATTCCCTTAGAACACAAGCAGTTTATGTTTCTTCTCCCCTTCATTGATTCAAATACACCATCTTCCGTTCCAAAGAACGATCCATACTAAATAAGTACTAGTAGGCCCGCTGCGCGGCAGAGCCCACTATCATTCATGTCCATGGCCCCCTCACACATCCCTTACTAATATAAATATATAAATCAATGTGGGCCTCGGATGGTGTTCAATCGTTCGTGATAAACTATTCAAGTCATTACTGTGAGCTGCATCCTCTGCGAAGATCTTCGACTTAATTCACTGACTTTGCTATGTAGTGAATTTCGACTTCTGCTGGTGTTGCCTGGGGATGGAGGGACTCTGGGTGTGTTCAAAAGTTCCTAATGGGCAATCTGAGTTGCATTAATTTAACATCCAGAGGAGCGTGCACCTTCGACTTGTATCCACTTATCTGACTCTTTTTAAAGTTCTGCTCAATTTTGAGTTATGGAGGTTCAACCTTAAAGGGCTTGAGTAAGACTTGAATAGTTCCTAATGAAGGGCCCAAGTCATACCAGGGTAAGTCTAACATCCTCTGCTTGGTGTGTTGACTTCGCTATTTTGCAGTTCTCCCAGTGGATTGCATGTCTGGCTCCACATTTAAAGTTGAGGTGCATTCAATAGCCGCTGGGGAAGGATTCTGGCAGTCTCTCCACGTGCTTTGACTTGAACTAGCAGACTGCACAAGTATTCCGTCAAGTCTTTATATAGCCCATTAAACATTATCCTGCATTGAAGGTGCATAAGCCCTCGTCACCGAGGTACTCACTGATTTTCGACTATAGTCTGTTCTTTCTATATCTTGCTCCCTGGCCAGACATAAGTAGCAGCTTTCTCAAACAGCGTGGGAGGTCCTGGTGTTCAGATTCATCTAGCACAGGTATCTAGTGTCTGCAGCCTCAAATAATAGCAGTCGAGATAAGTAGAGAGCTGTAATCGGCATGCAACCGCTCGCGCCAACACAGCTCGTTGCCCACAAAGGTAGGCCATCAAACATTGCATTATGCATAGAGTACCTATCCCGCAAGATATCGAAGACAGTCGTTCGATCACTGCTGAGTGCTCATGGCTGTTTACCCATGCCGTTGATCAACTGTCATCAACATTGAGGGTTTCTCAATAGTGACTGGTTCGAGTCTAAACATTGCATTCATTACTACCTACTGACATTGTTCTACTTACCTAGCTAATAACCGCCCGCCTGCACACCCAATCGAATTGAGTCGAGCATGGCGACGCAGGAACCAACACGCACAATGCCATGGGACTGGTCACCCCTCGGACAGCAGCCCTGCCCGACTGGCAGAATCGAAGTGCGCGTCATCGCGGCTCCCGCGCGCACCACACTGAGGTAACATCGCGCCGCGCCCATGTCGAGGGAACACCCGGGCATGCAGCAGGTGAACGCGGAGATGGGTGTCTGCGGGTGAACGCGGAGACGTGCATCGGGTTGCCGTCTGCAGGTGAATGCAGACACGGCCTTGTAGGCGCGGATTGAGTGTTCACACCTTGTCACAGTTAAGACCTGAGCGTCCACTCTCGGTATGAAGAGAGGGATTGGGTAGTGCTCGTGGTAGATCTCAAAAGATGATGGAATAAAAGGTTAACTACAACAGCGTAATAGCTACTCTACTTATACTGTCTAGGGAACCGTGTGAACTAATCTATATATACTACAACTACCCTTAACCACATGTTCTCAGTGTCCTTGCTTCATCCTCATGTCCTGACGTCATCTCTGACATCATCGTGACGTCATTTCATCGTCATCCCTTCCCTCGGGCCGGTCTTAGTCATAGCCTCTTTGTCATCCAGCGCTTAGATCTCAGGCGCTTAGATAGGCGTTGGAACGATAGATCTTATCTAATCGTGACATTACCCCCCCCTAGGATCGTCGTCCCGACGATTTAGCGTTCGTAGGCTTCAATTCCTGGTAACGGGATAAACTTGGCTGCTTCATCGAATCTGCCCGTTTCTGGGTCATACAGTCTTCTTTCCGGGTATGGTAACGTCTCTTGCTTCGGTTTGAAGCGATGGATGAGATAGTCCCAGTGTCCCTGTTTGAAGATAGGGACCGTCTGCTTCGTCGTCGAGTTTGCGGACTCCTCCGTTTTTGGTGGCATCAAGCCTCTTTTCCGTAATTCTGCGGCCAGCGCCGTCTTTTCCTCCGTGGTCATCCCTTCCAGTTTGGACTCTACCGACAACTCTCGAACCGCGATCCCGTGCTCGACATTATATCTGTTCAAGAGCTTCTTCGCGTTCGACAAGTGTCTCGTCGGTTCCCAGGTCCGTTCTGAAAGTGGGAAATTCTTCCACTTTATGAGGTACTGGTATCCTCGTCCACGTTTTCTGTGGTTGAGAACTTCCTCCACTTCATACTCCTCTTCTCCACCGACGATGTTCGGCGGAGGTCGTTCTTCTCTCCTTCCCACGGGGGGTTCCACGTATGGCGTAAGCAGTGCCTCGTTGAAGACCGGATGTGACTTGTCCGTCTCCGGCAACTTGAGCTTGTATGCCGATGCGCCAACCTTCTCCAGGATCTCATAAGGCCCCAGCCTTCTATCCTCCAGCTTCCCTGTCGGCCGATCTGTGGCTATGTTCTTTCCCTCTAGCCAAACCCGATCGCCGACCTTGAACTCCGGCGCATCCCGACGCTTAGCGTCGTAGTATTTTTTCATGGTTTTCTGGGTTTTCTCCAGCGCTGCTGCTGCTTCCTCTCGGATCTTTTTCATTTTTTCTGCTAAATCGTTCGCGGCTTCATTGCGCGACTCGACTGCGTTTTCTATCCCCTTCCAGGGGTGCATTCCCGTGTTTATGAAAAACGGTGACATGCTCGTCGACGAGCTCGTCTTGTCGTTGTGTGTGAATTCTGCCAGCGACAGCCAGTCGGACCAGTCCGATTGTCGATAGTTAATGAAAACCCGGAGATATTTTTCAATCTCCTGGTTCATCCTCTCCGTCTGCCCATCCGTGATCGGGTGGAACGCCGTGCTCGGGTTCATTTCGACACCCATAAGCCGGTTCAGTTCCTTCATGAATCCCGACACGTATCTCGGATCCCGATCCGAGATAATCTTCCGCGGCACTCCGTGATATCTAATCACCCTGTCTCGGGTCAACCGAGCCGTTCCCTCACTGGTTTGCTCCATGCTTGTGGGCTCGCAGTGGATCATCTTCGAAAAGGTGTCGACCCATACCTGTATGGCGTCGAACCCGTTGCTGACTGGCAGCGGACCGATAAGGTCCATGGAAATGATCTGCCAAGGTCCCTCGGCAATCTGGTGCGGGTTCAGCTTTCCTTGTTGATAGCGGTGAACCCTGGTTCTCTGGCATGCCTCGCAGGCCTTCAGGTATTTCCCAACCTGATTCCCTAGTCGCGGCCACCAATAATTACGTTCTACCATTTCCTGTGTTCGGTTCTCTCCTGGATGGCCGAGCAAGGGGTTATCGTGGTGTAGCCCAATGATTCTGTCTCGTAGCTCTTCGTCTCTTGGTACATAGATCAAGTCATTGTAGTAAATGACATCGTCCTTCTTTTCCCACCCGGGGAGCTTCTTCGAGAGCGCCTGCTTGACACTCTGATCTATTCTTTTCTCCTTCTTGATCGCTTCCAGGATCTCCGTCTCCGGTCCGTCGAGCACAATTTCTTGCGCACGAAAGTGCTCCGGTTTCAAAAGAACGACGTCATCATTGTCGTTTTTTCCTTGGTCATGATCCGATCTCCGAGATAAGAGATCTGCCTTTTTGTTCAACGCTCCAGGCCGATGGTGAAGGGTGAAGTCGTATTCTGCTAACTCCAGTATCCATCGGGCCTGTCTCCTATTCAGCTTCTGAGGCTTCTTGAAATATTCTAGATTCTGGTGGTCTGTCAGAATCTCGAATGTCTCCCGTGCTCCCATCAGCATCTGCCTATACTCCTCCAAGGCGAGCATTATCGCGAGCATCTCTTTGTCATAGATCTCGTAATTCCGTTCGGTCTCGTTTAGTCCGTGTGACATAAACGCTACAGGGCGCCATTCGCCCTCCTGCTCCTGTGACAGGATTGCTCCCGTCGCTCCATCCGATGCGTCTGCTTCTAACCGGAACTTGCCATCGTCCGTGGGTAATGCTAATACCACGTCCTCGGCAATGCGGTCCTTCAGCTTCTGGAACGCGTCCTTCTGCTCCTGTTCCCATCGGAACCCTTCCTTCCCCGTCAACCGTGTAAGCGGCTTGGCGACCTCGCTGTATCCCCGGACGAAGCGGCGATAGAAATTGGTGAACCCTAAGAACGCCTGGGTTTGCTTCAGGTTCTTTGGTTCCGGCCACTCCATCACACCCTTGATCTTGGCGGGGTCCATCCTCATCGAGTTGTAGGATATGATTACTCCTAAGAACTCGATCTCTGTGCGTTCGAACTCGCATTTTTCCGGTTTGAGGAATAGCTTGTTGTCCTGTAGTACTTTCAGGACTCGCTTCGTCAACGCACGATGTTCTTCCAGATTGTCGGAGAAGATTAGGATATCGTCCAGATAGACGACGACCTTTCCTTCGTTGATGAGATCTCTGAGCAGATCGTTCATCATGGTCTGGAATGTCGCGGGCGAATTGGTAAGCCCAAAGAACATCACGAGCGGCTCGAACAGCCCTCGATTTGTGCGGAATGCCGCCTTCCACTCGTCTCCCTCCTTGATCCGTACATTGTTGTACCCCCATCGCACGTCTAACTTCGTAAAGTACTTCGCACCTCGGAGTTTATTGACTAACTCCGAGATTAGCGGAAGCGGATAGCGGTTTTTAATCGTCATCTCGTTGAGCTTCCGGTAATCTTGCACAGGCCGCAAGGTGCCGTCTTTCTTCTTTATGAAAAAGAACGCCGAAGCCATCGGCGATTTGCTGGGGCGGATCCTCCCGCTCTTCAAGTTCTCCTCCAGGAACTCGTTCAGTTTCTCTTGCTCCGTCACCGAGAGTGGGTATATCTTGCAATCTACAGCCTTTGAATTTGGCTTGAGCTCGATCGCGTGATCCCATAGTCTCTTCTCGGGTAATGAGTCGAACGACTCCTTGGCAAAGACTTTCACGAATTCCCGGTACTCTTCAGGAATCTTCTCCTCCGTCATCCTCTCCTTTCCTCGATTGGCTTCTTCTGCCAGTTTCTGTGACTGGGTCTCTTTCAACCTCAAGTCGATCGCCTCTCCGAAGTCTACGAGTAGAAGGGATTCTCCTTCTTCCAACTCGTTCTTCCACCGGTCTCCTCTTCCGAATTCCGTCCCGGTCATGTTGCACTCCGGCGGGCACCGACTAAAGAGCAAAGTCTGTGCTCTCCAGTCTATCACAGGGTTGTGCTTGAACAACCAGTCGTACCCAATGAATATCCGGGCTTTGCCGAGTCCTGTTACGAGGAATCTCTGCTTCTCCGAATGGGGTCCGACGGACATGATCAACTCTACATAATGAGTGATCTTTCCCCGTGCGTTCTCGGTTCCGTCGGCATTTCGGGCGACGATGTGCGCTTCAAGCTCGTGTAGCTCGAAGTCTTCAGCCTTGGCATAGTCTCGATCGATGCACGAGGTTGTGCATCCATTATCAAGAAGAGCTTTAACTGCGCGCGTCTTCCCGGTGTCCAACGTTGTCAACGTGACTGGAACCAGCATCTCATGATGCTTCCGCTGCCTCTGGACTTCCTTCATCTCCTCTGCGAGCTTGTCTCCCTTCTGCTTCTTGATTGCCCTGTGGGATAACCACTTGGCCGCCTTCAACCCTGTCAGGCCGGCCGGCACATCAATCGGCTTCCCCGACTTCTCCGTAGGCGCTACCTCCTCTTTCGAGGATTGAGCCTCCGTGACATCGTCACCCTTTTTCGTCGCACTATTTGTTGCACTGGTTTGGGTTCCAGGGGCCTTTTTGAATTGAATCTTAAACTCGCTCCAGAGTTTATTCTTCTTGTCCATTTTCTGATTCTTTAAGTTACGTAACCGATTCTGATTCTCCAAGATACGTATTTTTTGTTTTTCTACACTAGCTATTTTCTCCTCGGCTCCTGCCGAGTCCAATCCTTCTACTACTGGAGTAGGTCCATCCGTAACCGTAACTAAGTCTTCGTATCTAATAGTATTTACTGGAACCGGGGAGCATTTCGTAACCGGAGGGGGCGCCGCTTTGGCCGCAAGCGGGGGCCCCTTTAAAAACCCTTCTCTCTCAACATCGCGGCTAAAGCCGCCAACTCCTCCTGGGAGTAGTCATCGGGCTTGAGGGCCCGGATGTTGAATTTCGTCTTGCGGGGCTCAGGGCAGTCCCGCTTCATGTGGCCATCCTTGCCACAATTGTAGCACAAGAAGGGCGTGCCTTTCGCCTTGTTCCTGTCTACGTCCATGGGGGCGGTCTCGCCGGCCCCAATCTTCTTTGCCAGATTTGGCGCTGTCCCCTGATATCCCCGGGGTAGGGTCGTCTGTGCTGCTGGTGCAGCAGTATTCCTCTGGGCTGGTACCCAGAACATCTTGGCCTGTTGGGCCTTCCGGAGCGTCTGTCGCTCCATATTCCGGCTGACTATCATCAGCCTTCTCTTCAGCTCTCGATAGGTCGTGGGAGCTTCCATCAGCCCGACGTTGAGCTGACTCCTCACCTCGTCCGAGACGAGGTTCTCCAGGGTCTCCACCATGAAGGTGTCATGAGCCCCTGTTCTGTCCGACAGGTCATAGCCTGCCTCCTCCGCATTCAGCTCGAAAGCTTGAATGAAATCTACCAGGGCGGTCTTGCCCTGGCGCGTGGTGGTCAGGCGCATGTGCGCCGTCTGGGTGCCGTTTCCATCGGCGAACGTTTCTGCTAAATCTTCCAGGAAATCTGGAAATTTGCAGTTCTTCTCGAAGGCTGTCTCCCTTCGAGCTTTCTTCTTCCAGTTCCGCGCCCAATTGGACGCCGGACACCTGGCTCCGTCTTCTCGGCCTAATAAGGACACCGTGAAGGCAATCTTCTTCTTCTCGGTATTGAACTCCGAGGCATAGGCCCATACGTAGTTGTCTAGGGCGTCGCACCAAGTTTCAAACTTGGATTTTTCGTTCCCGTCGAACATCGGCGGAGTCTTTGCGTAAGAGATCCGTGAGGATCCCGAACGCGGGGGTTGTTCTTCTCCGTTCCATCCCGGAACGGGGACTGGAACATATCTGACTTGAGGAGGGGCTTCCTCCTCCATTGGGTGTTCGGGGGTCTGGGGGCGCGACATCTCAATCGGCGCTGGTGAAAGGGGTTTCGGGGGTGAAGGTGGGGACACAGCTGCGAATAGCTGTGTTGGTCGGGGCACTAATACTGCACGGTGAGGAGGAGGTGGTCTTGCGGAGTGGTGAAAGTGTGTTATCGACTGGAATGCCGATGGAGGAAGTCTGGGTGGGAGTGGTCTGGTCGGGGATGGAAGGGAAGCGGCCGAGTGGAATAGCTCGGACTCGTCTTCTGAGTCGGATGGGGGAACGCGGTAAGACGTCCTGGTAGGAATCGCGGCGTTAAAGCCGGGCAAGGGTTCGGTATGCCACTAGGGCAGGTGGTGAGGTCGAGGCGGTCTTTTGCTGACAGAACAGTCCGGGGTCTTCTACGACTCCCCCCGCGGCTGCGAGATAGCCCTCTCCGAGGATTAGGCTAGTGCTCCTTTGTCTGCTTTACGCGGGGACGGTCTCAACGTTTCCCGTAGCGTGTAGCGACGTCTGTTCAAGTGAACCGCGCACGATGGGCGCTGCAATTGTTTAACGTCGGTGTGGACGACGTGAATGGTGGTAGGGGAAATGGGTCTTCGGGTAAGAGGCTGCCGCAACGGCAGAAAGGGTAAGAGGTAGAGTGGGTAGGTGGGGAGAAAGGGAAAGGAGGTCGGAAGTGGCGGTACGAGGGTATGAGGGGAAACCTTTTATTATGTCACAGTTAAGACCTGAGCGTCCACTCTCGGTATGAAGAGAGGGATTGGGTAGTGCTCGTGGTAGATCTCAAAAGATGATGGAATAAAAGGTTAACTACAACAGCGTAATAGCTACTCTACTTATACTGTCTAGGGAACCGTGTGAACTAATCTATATATACTACAACTACCCTTAACCACATGTTCTCAGTGTCCTTGCTTCATCCTCATGTCCTGACGTCATCTCTGACATCATCGTGACGTCATTTCATCGTCATCCCTTCCCTCGGGCCGGTCTTAGTCATAGCCTCTTTGTCATCCAGCGCTTAGATCTCAGGCGCTTAGATAGGCGTTGGAACGATAGATCTTATCTAATCGTGACACACCTGCTGCCGACTTACTCGCCTGCGTCCCTCGAGTTGAGCGCGGCCGCACCAGTTCCCCCTGCCCGCGCTCAAGCCCGGCCCTCGGCGACCCCGTCTCACACGAGGTGCCTCTGGCGAACGCCTGCAAGTACCTGCGGATAGGGGCGCATAGCATCTGAGTTGGCGGCGCGGAGTTGGGTGGAGAGGCAGGGCTTGCGGTGCGTGGTGGAGAAGGGAAGTGCGGAGGGGCTGCACCGGGCCGCAGGTCGGCGATGCGTGGTAGCTCGCGTGTTCCGCATCCCGAGTCCGCACGCATCATGCTGCAATTGACGCGGGAGGGGATCCGTGGCATGGCCGGGTCCATCAACGTGGAGGAGTTGGAGGCAGAGTTGTGGGTGGGGGCAAGCTGTACATAAAAGGCAAGAAAAATCTAGCAAAGCACGCAGGCACATATGCATGCGTACCTGCGTTGCCCAACCTCCATTCCCATTCCCGTACTCATCTCCGTCCCGTCCCACGTCCTCCTCTGCCGTTGTCGAACGCGGCCGGTGTAGCCACACATGCAACGTGCAACACGGATTCGCGCCCACGGGACGTGAACGGCTGCAAGCGGGCAAATGTTGGCGGGGCATCGTCCAGCGTATTCACCGCTACACATCAGACCGTGTCAGCTGGGGATACATAATCAAAGCACGGAGAGGACTTACCGGGATATCAAAGCCCCTCGCGTGCGTAATCTGAGCGGGCATGCGCTGCAGTCTGACAACTCATTCCACCGTGCGATTGCCTTGCGTGTGCCGGTCTTGCAAGACAAAGTCTAAGGCTAGTTAGCAGAGCTATAATCAGCAAGAACACTGTGTGCACCTCCGGCAAAGTCCTGCCGCGTGCGCTCCGCGTTCCACCGTGCCCGCTCGACTCCACACCCGCACTATAAAAAAGGTAAGAAAAATTTAGGAGAATGGAAGCGGAGATGTGTACCGGCACCCGTATCCCCCACATCGTCCTTCTCCGTCGGCAGGAGCGCAGACTCTAGCCATGCACGTAGCCACACACAGAACGAGTGGGCAACGGTGCGGCGACAAGCGCCAAATGAGAGTGTGGGGGAGAGGTGGATGTAGTGCTGTGGGAGGATCGGACTGTAAAAAAAAAAAAAGGTAAGAAAATCGAGGAGAACGCGGCGGAGATGCGTGCTACGGTAATCTGCACCCACCTTGATGCGCGCCTTCGGGACGGGTGGAGTGAATCGAGCCCAAGGGGGGCCTTGAAGGGGTTTTAGAGGTCTGTTGGTGATGAGTTCAGCAAAATTGAATAATAAATAAGTGAAAAAAAGCTCACCTAGTGAAAGGCCAAACCATCAAATTTATCAGCGACGCGGCGAGCGCGTTTCGGGCGCCGTTCACGTGATTCGTTTGTAGGCCTCATGGGGAGGTCCGAAGGTTGCTGTTGACAGGATATTTCAAAAGATTTGGCCAAGAAATAAGTGAGATGTACTAACTTTTGACAACGGCCCAATGTCGCCAAGTCACCGATTTGGTGGCAATGCCGCGGGCGTGTTTCACACGACGTTCGCAAAATTCGTTCGTAGGTCACATGGGGAAGTCCAAAGGTTCCTGTTGAAAGGTCAGTTCAAGGGATTCCACCGAGAAATGAGTGAGAAACACTCACTTTTGTCCGGGCTATATTTGGCCAAACCACTAAATTTGGCGGCGGTGCAGCGAGCACGTTTCGGGCGCCGTTCGTAAAATTCGTTTGCAAGCCTCATGGGGAGGTCCTAAGGTTCCTGTTGAAAGGTTAGTGCAAGGAATTCCACCAAGAAATGATTGAGAAACACTCACCTCTGTAAGTTATAAAGAAATGTTAGTGAGTGACAGCTGTCAATACACAGCCACTATTGACATGACTAAGCGACCACTTATGCATGTGACCAAAATAACGTGCATCCTTGCCCTGCAACCAATGGGCCGTATAAAATACCAGAAATAATTCAAATTTATCAACTGACTGACATTTCGCTGGAAGAAGAAAGAAGAAGTGTGTTGCGGCAATCATACCGAAATAGCTACATCGACATCGTGAGAAATGCTTGGAGCAAATAACCGCAATTGCGCTGTGTAAGAATCAAAATCGGACTTGTGAGTAATGTGAGAATGAAAACCCCCCTCTTGTTATTTACAGCTATTTTGAAAACATTAGACAATTCTCGTTTTCGAACAAAGTTCGGGCCAGGAGGAGCCGGCTCCATGCACTATCATTTTGGGAAGCTCTGGTGCAGTCTATGCCTGCACTGTCTCTCTGACTCTCCTCTACAGTACTTACTTATCATGGCTCGAGGCAACCGTCGCCACATACCCGTCCAGCAGAAGCAGCTCATAACTTCTATGGCCAATTATATGAGCCCTCGTGAAATTGCTTGGCAATGCAACACACATAAGCTTGCAAACAGTCTACTGGACCATCAAAACACGGCGCAGCACAGGGAAACATGTTCGGATACTTCTCGAGCCGGAAGACCCTGTATCCTCACTAAGAATTTTCATCATGAAGGTTATTTTGTGGAGGTTGTGTAGGTGTTGCGATGTAAGACGTCTAAATTTGGCATTTGTTGTTGTACGGCCCCGGCGGCCCGAACTTTGCACGAAAACAAGAATTGTCTAACGTTTTCAAAATAGCTGTAACAATGCCATATAAATTACAGGGTTTCTAACATGACATCACCACGCAGAGCGCGGAATTTTTCTAACATGTAATTTACATGTAAAAATCGAAAATAACACGTTAGATATGTTAGAAACTACGAGAGAAAGTCGTTAAAATCCCAGTCCTCTGGACGACCCGCCGGGGTGTCGTCCACCGTGGCCGCCGACACCTTTGTGGCCTGAGAATCCTTCGCTGGCTGCATCAACTCAGTCAAGGTGCTGTCCAACTTGATGTACTCCATGATCGCGAAGACCGTACTAGAACGGGTGACCGCCGGCCCAAAATCAAGACGATCTGACTCGGCAAGGTCGTAAGGGTCGGGGTGGTTGAATAAGAGCTCTTCGAGAGTGTCCTTGTCCACCGTTGACGGAGAAATGTTCTCCTCTTCCTTGTCCATAGACTCAATCGAGAATGGGAGCGAAAATTTTCAAAGCCAGAGTCACATCGGCGTCACAGTGTTTCGGCGATATCGGCACAAGACGCAAAACACCCAAATTCAAGGTTCTTGCGAGTCGGCTTGGCACCATTTTATTTACTGCTGCAGTGGGTGGCCAGGGCTCACCCTTGCAGGGTTTCTCACATATTAATTACATGCCTCCAGGACCCTTGGATGTGAGAAATGTAATTTACATGTTAATAACAGTGTTAGAAAAGTCACGTTATTTAACACGAAGTTGCTTACACAGTGCTAAACCGCAAAAAGACCTTGGAGGGAAATCACTGGAGAGATTTTTCTGCAGGTTTAAATGGTGGATGTGCATCCAGTGAAATCACAGGGAGATAGCTGAAACTCTGTGCAGTGAAATGACTGCAGGAGAAACAAAGAGATTGCTAGAGCGAAATCACTTCAGGAAGAAATAGAAAACTCATACAGCAGAATGATTCCAGCGAGAAATGGAGAAACTCGTGCACGGAAGCAACTGCAGGAAAGTTGATCCAACAAAATCACTCCTAAGTAGATACAAAGGAAATCCGTCCAGTAAAATATGTGGAGGTATCTTGCTGGACAGAATTCGCTGCATGACATATGCTATATGGAATTCACTGCAGGAATCGAACTCATATTCTCGTGAACGAATATCCCTCCAGCGGATTATACCGTGGGAATTTCGCCGCGGACGATTCCGTCATCATATACCGGAATGTTCCGGCCTGAAATAGATCCGAATAGATCGCGGGACGAAACTTCCTCACAAAGGCTGTGGGAAAGATCAGTCCCAATGAGGCCATTTGATGGAATGAAAACTTTTCATTTCAGCGCCCCAATACCCACTACTATTGTGCCCAACGGGTCTGAATTTGCCCAATGGGTCTGAATTTCGATTTTCTCATTTTCTGTCATAGCTCTATTGCCCCGGTATGCTCCGGAAAATCATTACATAGTATTTCTTAATGTACATATGAAATTTCTAAGAGATCCATGGAGGTGAAGTGGTCGAGAAACAATAGCCGGACATCAGACTTGGTGATTTTGGTGTAAGCATACTTGCTCTGACCCGTCCCTTCACTTCTGAGCCCGGAGGAAATTCAGGAAACCTCTTGAATGATAATTGAGCACATCTGCCTCTTCAGAATATCTTGCCGGTGCGACGTTGCCGCGCGTTGGGGGGGGGGGCCAGAAGGCGTGATTATTTCAATCTCCGATTGAAACACGGTGGTGCTTGTTTGTTGACCTGTCACCGGCGCGTCTTCCTGTGGTCGCGTTGCATGCCAGCATCTGCGCGTCATGGGAACTCTCAAGAAGCCAAAATCAAGTCCGCATGCCAGAGTCTTCTGCGCCAACAGGGACGGGGCCTTAGGCTCAATATCAAGCAAACTGCTTTGGATTTTAATCTGCCTTACTCTACTTTGTATGCACGCTTCAAAAACATTCACAAATCACCACAAGAAGCTCGACAGGCACAGCAGTTCCTTACTCCATCCCAGGAGAACCTTCTGGTTAAATGGATCGAGCATCTTGGGGCGACCGGTCGTCCTCTGTGCAAAAAGACCATTCGCATCCGAGCCGCACACCTTCGCGATGATGGCAAGAGGCCTTCCCGCAACTGGATCTACAGCTTCCTTCAACGCCACCCCACCATATCTCTTTCCACAGCATCCGGTCTTGATCCGAAACGGGCAAAGGCGTTTAACGAGCCTGTCGTCAATCGGTACTTTGATGAGCTTAGCAACCTTATCGAATCCTTTGGCATCCCGGTCGAAAACATATATAATATGGATGAAAAGGGATGTCAGAGAGGCGGTGGGAAGAAGGCCAATCGAAGGAAGTATTTCTACTCCCGAGGTCAGCGTGCGAAGTATAGGCACAGAAGCGCCAACCTCGAACTCATCACCATCATTGAGGCCATCTGTGCAGATGGAACTGAGCTCAAACCTGGCTTTGTTTTCCCCGGGACGTCATTTTGCCCTGAGTGGTTTGAGCAGGACGATGAGATCGTGTAAGCAGTTTTTCATTGTTTACGAAGCTCTTCTCACTGTCATTTATTCAGTGTCGCCAACTCCACAAACGGGTGGACAGATGACTTCATTGGTTACAAGTGGTTTGAAAAATCTTTCATTCCTCAGGCGACCAAGCGTAACAAGTCTGGCAAAAGGATTCTTCTTATTCTTGATGGTCATGGCTCACACGAGACGTCGAAGATCATTGAGCTTGCCGAACAGCACAACATTTCCATCCTCTGCCTCCCACCTCACACCACGCATAACTTACAGCCTCTCGATGTTGGGGTATTTGGTCCGTTCTCTCGAGACTGGGTTGACCACTGTGATGAGATTGTCGAGCTCGAGGGCCAGGAAATGCGGAAGGAGGAGTTTATCAAGGAGTATATGCGGGTCCGGCAGAAGTCATTCCGGCCCTCAATCATCATGTCTGCCTTCAGGAAAAGCGGAATCTGGCCTCCTGACCGTACCGTTTTCACTAGTGCAGACTATGCACCTAGCATTCCATATTCCACCGAAGCTCGGGACATCCCAGTGCTACCGACATTCCCACCAATCAAAGAATTGTCCACCCGTCTGGATTCTGATGTTTCTGACAGCGATTCCGAAAGTGATTCCGACGACAGTAGCTCAGATTCAGACTCGGAATCAGAATTTGATTCGGATGTGGAGGGACCACATACTCGCAGCCATCGACATCACCACCGTCGTCGACATCACCATCAAGAAACTGACGCCGCACTTTCTCCACCAGCGCCGCATCCTGGGATGGCATCCGCATCATCATCCACAACGTCCGTTATGCTGTCGGAAGGACCAGCTGTGCCGCATAACGATCTGGCTATTGGCCCTATGGGAGGTGATACCCCCATCCACCGTTCCCCAGCACTGCTTTCTTCCCCAGTTCCGCCATCGCACTTTTACCATGACCCCGTCCTGTTCGCAACAATCCAGCGGCTTGAAGCGGAGGTACAGACCCTCAAAGGGCACGTGCGTATGGTCGAAGTTGAGCTGGAAGCCCAGAAGCGGAAGGTTAATCACCGAGATGGCAAGGCGAGCAAGCGCCGCAAGCTCAATGTCGAAGCTCGGGTGCTGACGTCAGCAGAGGGTCGGCGTCTGGCAGCAGAGAAGGATGCAGAGCGACTGGCGAAGGAGCAGAAGAAGAGTGACAGTGCTGCTCACCGTAAGGAGAAGGAGAACGAGCGGGAGCAGCAGCGTCGAGACCGAGACCCTGACCAACCCTTTACAGGTCTCCTCACGACGAAAAACAAGGGCGACCTCCAGGAGATCGCTGGTGTGCTGGGCCTGTCCGAAGCGGGGAAAAAGAGCGACTTAAAGGACCGCATCGATGCCCACTTCGATGCTCACCCAGATCTCAAGGTGTCTCTGAGGTTTAGTGGCTTGTACACCCGCTCGACACGCCGTGCCCCTGCCGTTTCTCAAGCTTCCCGGAACTTGAGTCCTGGACTCGTACCTTCAACCTCGCATATACAAGCCTTAACACCACTCCATCCATTCGCTCCCAACATCCCTGGCCCTATCCCCTTCCCAAACTCTACAGCCCCCCTGCAAAATTTCGACTTCAATCAAAGCTTTGATTTCGACTTCACATTTACTCCCCCCGCACACCACCCTCCACAAAATTACTGGGACATCAATAACCCACTCCATTATTATTCCCCTGCACAGTCGTCAAGCATGGCTGAACCTCCTTACCAAAATTACACACATTTTCCTCCTAATTACCCTTAGATCTAACGTACTTCATTCATATAGATTCTACTTCAGTGTCGAAATACTTGTCCATAGTTAAAAACATGTAATGCACCCTATATTCCGAGCTCCATATCTTCTTGAACCAGTCCTACGAGCCGCTTGGCTTCACTGAGGGAATTCACGGCAGATTCGGCAAGTCTTTCCCACTTATCTGCCCGTTCCCGATGCCTCTCTTTTTCAATCATGACTTTTTCCAATGCTGTTAACAGCCTAAGACGGGCATTCTCACTCTGGACATAACACTCTCGCAGCTCCTCCAATCCGATGTCACCCAGAACCTCCAATTTGACGTGTTCATCTAGTCCAGGGAAATCCCGAGTACCATCAATTGAAACACTTCGTGCGCGTGGGGGGTGGTTTCCAGCTGCTGAAAAACATGATCAGAAAAGAGAATGATAAACAATAATACCAAAATACTTGCTGTGGATAGTCAAACCTGCATCATTGTACATTTCTTCGACGTACTGCAAGGACCCTACTTGGGAATCAAGTGCCCCGCCAGAATAAAGTCTGGGCACTAGGTTCAGTTTCAACCAGTAAGAAAAAAAATTAACACGCCCACATTTCCGTAGCAGCATTAGAAACTACTGCAGACGAGCGAGGTGTTCGGGGGGGTGACTCCAATTCACGCAAAGATCGGTCTCTGCGGCGTTCGTAAGTGCGCTGTATTTCATCCAGCTGAGATGGTTCTGGCTCGTAGTTGGACCCAGCTTCAGAGGACGGCGCCAGATATTGAAGGTGTGGGTCGGGGGAACCTTCCTCGTACTTGATGGATTGTGAATGCATTGTGAATCCGAGTCGTTGACGAATGCGGTAAGTCGGTGCGCGTCGGACATTGAAATTTCCTGTGACTTTACGTGACGGTATCCTGCCTCCCTCCAATGCGCGGCAACGTCGCACCGGCAAGATATTCTGAAGAGGCAGATGTGCTCAATTATCATTCAAGAGGTTCCATGAATTTCCTCCGGGCTCAGAAGTGAAGGGACGGGTCAGAGCAAGTATGCTTACACCAAAATCACCAAGTCTGATGTCCGGCTATTGTTTCTCGACCACTTCACCTCCATGGATCTCTTAGAAATTTCATATGTACATTAAGAAATACTATGTAATGATTTTCCGGAGCATACCGGGGCAATAGAGCTACGACAGAAAATGAGAAAATCGAAATTCAGACCCATTGGGCAAATTCAGACCCGTTGGGCACAATAGTACTAAAGATAGTGGGCATTATCATCATTTTTCCCTTACAAGAGCATTAAAAACATACACTGAGTGATTTTTTTGCCTAGTTATACGGTCCCGGTGCGCGGAAGTCTCATTTCGGCTTTGCTTCATGCAAGCATCATCCGTATCTTCATTCTAAACAGGCAATAGTCAACCATTTTCAATTTCGTGTTCAATAATCAGGCCGCAGATTTTTGCTGGATGGCCAGAACTTCCAGCGCACCGTTCGTGTACCTCGGATCCTGGTGCAGGGCGATCCCAAGTCGGTCTTGACTAGCTAACAGATCAAGTGCATACTAAACTCAACGACAACTTAATGGCACTGGTTTGCGAAATACTGTATTATCATTGTCCGGATTTATGGCATTCTTTCAAGTTTTCCACATGGGCACTCAACATTTGACAGTAAGCCTGTATACACGCTACAACTTCGCACATATTTCCGCCAATTTTCGATACAGCGGGGAGCCGAAGCCCGTAACCTGCAACAAACACGCGTTCAGTCGCCGAAACCCCCCCAAAACAAAATACACCAAAAACGAACCGGATCCCATCCCGCTGTCGCGTTGAACCCGTCCGTCATGCACCCCGGGTTGTTTCCTGAAATTGATGAGCGATCTCGAATATGGACCATAGGAATAGGAACAGCACACACCGCTCGCCATATCCGCGAACGCATTCGGATTCTGATACAAAAGCGGGTTGAGGAACCCCAACCCGGGCTTGCCTGCGGCGATGCGCCCGGCGGACAGCAGCGCGACGATGGCGGCGAAGATGTCAGCGCTGAACGCCGGGGTTTGAAAGGCACCAATGACCTCACCGTCCCACACGAACGGCGCTTGAGAGATGGCTGAGAGGTCGGGTACTGTGGTAATGTCAGACAATGCATTGTAGAAAAGAAAGGCATATCACCAGCACGCCCAGAGACGTTGAACAGCGACGAGTGCGTGTTGCCCGTGGATTTAAGGTACGATGAGACCGCCCCGTCTTGGTATCGCGGGCGCTTGAAGAATCCGGAGAACCCGCCGCCGCTAAACGGCGAGGCGGTTTCAACGGTCTCGTCTGGGTAGAATTCGGTCCCGCCGATGGCCGTTACACTGGGGAGAAGCTCGAATGGAAGCATGGGAGAATAAAGAAGGTAAAACGCACAATGGGCATGTAGCAGGGAACGGCGTATCGAACGGCTTACAGTCGGGATCAAACCGATTCCCGCCCGCGCCCCAAATCCCGGTCTGGACGATATACGAAACCCCGCGGGCAGCGAGTTGCGCGTATGCATTGCATAGGGCACTGCATGGGGATGAGTATCAACATACTCTGTGTCAAGACGTACTTACATGGCTATCGTCGCCGGAACCTGGCTTTCGAGTCCCCCAATTGTGTTCACGACTGTCCGCGGAGGGTCGGACATGGACAGTAGGTGGTGAGCTTGGTCCAGGAATTCGGTCAAGACATCGTTCGCAATCGTACCGGTCGAGATGAATGCGATCGGGACCCCCGTTGCAAGACCGATAGTATACTGTATGTCGGCTGCCTGAAATAATGTTAGAGCCCCTGCCTGAAGTGATCCTTGAAGAGCTACGCACTGAGTCGGATGAAGCACCTATCGGAAGCTGATTGTTTATGCCACCATCAACGGAAATGAGTGAGAATGTTGTATTGGACGGCATGTCGGGACGATATGTCTCCAAAAAGACCTGTGCCGTGGTTGAGAATGTTAATGAGTCAAGGCGCAGGTGTAAAACACACCGCAAGGTCGCGTTTATTGGCGAAAGCGTTACTGAACCCAGAGACGCCAAGGACGCTTGACGTCGCTTCAGCTGGAGTTGAGGGAATGCCATACAGCGACTGGAGGCAGGCAGGTGACCAGTCTGATTGGCAGTCGGCAGGAATTGCACGAGAAGTGGGGGCCCCTGTGGTCTTGTTCACAAAGGACGGTTTTCCAACTGAAGCCATTGGGAAACTGCGTGGTTGAAATCAGCGATAAAGCGCAGAATTGATCAATGAGAATGAGCGAACGTCACGGTGGGGTAGACGGCATTGATGCTGGTCTTTAAAGTGCTCGGGATGGAATAGGAAAGAGTTCGAACAACCGTCTGATTCGTTTCCTCGTTCTGGAACGTTGAAAAGTCCGCCAAGAGGAGCGCATTCGCCTGAGACACAGTCATGTTGACAGCAATCCAGTCGCCCGCGGGGGAGATGGGGGATGAGGAGAGATTATTTGCAGAGAACCACGAGTTTATCTGCGAGACGGTCTCCTCTGAAGGCGCAGCAAATTGTTCGACCTGGAAAGCAATGAACAAATGAACCAAAAGGACTTCAACGATAGCCCTACCTCTTCCTTGGTCAAGTACTGCCCGTATCGGGGAGAGCCCGGCGTGCTGATTTCGTACACAGTGTCCTGCAGTCCAGCGATATCTCGTTGCGCAAGTGCGAACCGCAGATTGAGAGTTTGGCCAAGCGGGGTCGGGCCCGTGCGCGAAAATCCATTCGGCGGACTATCACGCGTCTCAAGCACCAAGAAATTGGCGCGAACGGCTGCGAGAAGCAGAGGTAGGATAGTAAGAGACTTGGCCATGTACGGGATGAGAATCCCTGCAGTGCGTCTCCTTTTTATTCGCATGATTCGGAGAGGTTCTGATGTCGGTTGAACTCCTGGAGCACGGACTAGCATGCCCGAACAACCTGTGGACGTGCAAGAGTGACAACTCGCACGCAGGGCTGGTCAGACCATTGCGAATGCTTGGCGGGCTAAAATTAGGCTGGTTGACGGGGTTTTCACAACATGTTGAAGTTGCGTCGACCTTCGCTGCTGCGGCGCAGCGACGTTTAGATCATCAGGTGAGTGCCAAGAGCTGCGGTAGGTAGGTGTTGGTGACGACGGCCATCACTGCACGTGCATGAGCGCTCCAAAACTTTCAACGTGTTGTTTTCCTGCCTAGCGCATGGCGATCCCAACTCGGGCCCCACGCAGCGTCGGTTGCATCCAAGAAGCGAATGTATGTTCCACATACGCCGTCAGAGTCCTTTCCCCCTGCTCCATTCCCGTCATTCATACGAGCCGTATACAAGTTTAATACACTTGTAAACTTTAAGCCTGCTCTTCAAGTTGGCTTCGAAATCGCAAGATTTGTTCATCAAAATGCGGCAGATCCTTGTCTTGTACTTCTTCGGTTCGGGTGGATTTGAGCAAGATGCACTAGGACCTCTGATAATACCCTTTGAGGCCAGATCCTGGTTCGGACAAAATTTGGCCGATTTGGGCTCAAAACCTAGATTCGGTTCGGACAAAAATGGGGGGGCCTGACCACGTCAGGCTGGTTCCGGTTCGGACAAAATTTGGCAGCTGGAGGAGGTTGTCGGCAATCTTTTGTCTCACAAATTTTACAAAATTGGACATTCCAAAGGGAAAATGTTGAATCTGCACGAAAGAGCCCGTCAATCAGCCAGCGAGAAATTTTAGGGATTTTCAGCTTCATAGGAGCGGGAAAATTACCCGTTTTGGAAGGTTACGGCATGCTCGGCAAGATCCAGTTCGGACAAAAATTGGGCCATCTGCGAAAAATCGGTTCGGACAAAAATCGGCCGTTTGGGGGTGGTCGGGATCTAGCCTCCAAAGGGATAATCAGAGGTCCTGATGCACTTCTGAGCGCTGAGCACTGCTCAGCACAGCTTCTTAGTATGCCGATACACCGATAATCGTGCACGCTGGTTGCTGATTCCGCAGTCGCAGAATTCAGTCAGCGGTAAACCAACGCCGCACCCTTTGCAGCACTGGCCCAACAGCAGATGTTTTAAAAGGAGTATACAGAATTCTAGGGGTCGCACTCGGAAAACGAAATGCTTCTCGTCGCCTTGGTACTGTCGTTTGGGGAATTTCTGGTCTCTATTTCAGCCGCGGAACGTCGTCTGAACCTGGCGAAACGCAACCCCCTCTCCGAGACATATTTCCCCAAGTCGTCTTACCAGGCAAGTCATGCGGCCAACAATTTTTTGACCTACTGTCTTTCTGAATATTTTTGGGTCAGACTTTCGAAAGTGGGGTTGACCACCCATTGTCCCGACGTGATGGCAGTCTGGGAGATACTGCCACCGCTTTTGTCCAGACACAGCTGAAAGTCAACGCAAGCAGCGTCAAGTTCAAGTCGGGATATTCTGCAGGCGTCGCAGAGTATGCGTATGTCAAACAGCAGCACGTAGGCGCACTCTTATTCTCCCCGTCGAAAAAGGCTAATATACATATGTATTACTTAGAACAACATATCGTTCGCAAACGCAGTCGCTAATGTTGCCTTCAAAAACGGCAAGGTTGTTTCCTTTGGAAATTCGTTTGTCCAGCCATGTTTGTCCTTCGATTAAATCCACTTTGACCTTTGAATCCGTCTAACAATTCTCCAGCCAAGATCGCTCCGTCAACTCCATCTGTCCCCGTCGATTCAGCGATCCTGACCGCCGAAAAGGCGCTGGGCGGGACCTACAACAACCATCCGACCAGTCTGGAATATCTCGTCCAACCGGACAGCTCTGTTGCCTTGACCCACGTCATCCAGGTCCAAAATCTCACTGCGAACACTTGGTATGAGGCGTTTGTCGACGCGCATTCGGGTAGGTTCATTTCGTCGATCGACTTTGTCTCGAAGGCTGCGGTATGCGATACTCTAAAGTACCATTCGGGGGGTCACTAATCCTGTCCGTGTTGCAGTATCGGGTCCTTCCTATATTCAAGCAGGATGTGACGGAAGGATTCGAGCTCCTCCGAGATCCGCAGGATACCACATCGTCCCCTCTGGGCTGGCATAACGACGGCACGTCCACCAGCACTGACACTTCGTGCGGCAAAATACCTGCCCTCTCCACCAATCCGCTGATTCTCTCGTCCATGTAGAGGAAACAACGCAATCGCGTATTTCGATGCCACCCTCTCCGCCACCACCTCCGAATCCGCGCCGGGCCTGATATTCAACTATACACAAGACCCCACCGTCTCGCCGAGCACGCAGGTGAACCTGGACGCCGCGCGCACCAACGTGTTCTACATCCTCAACACCATGCACGATCTGGCGTACAAATACGGATTCACCGAGGCGGCTTTCAATTTCCAGCAGAAGAACGTGAACGGCGCGGGCGGGGTGGGCGGCGATCGCGTACTCGCGTCGGTACAGAATTCTAGGGGGATTGACAACGCGAATTTTGCTACGCCGCCTGAGTGTGTTTTTTTTGTTTGCAAAGGCGGCCTTTGAGCTAAATCAACTCTTTTAGCGGCCAATCGGGACAGATGAATATGTATCTGTGGGATATCACTGACGTGCGTATCCATCCGACTTTCATACGCCCTGTAATTTGATTTGTTGATCTTACCCTTACTAGCCCATGCGGGACGGCGCGTTGGAAAACGACATCATCGTGCACGAAATGACGCACGGGATCACCAACCGCATGACTGGCGGCGGGACAGGCAGGTGTCTGGAGATTGTGGAATCGCAAGGGCTTGGGGAGGGCTGGAGTGATGCCATGGCCGAGTATGTACTGCCTCCTTCCTTCCAAATGTCATCCCACCACCAAACTGAATCTAACGATGACTCAGCTGGACGGAACAAGTCGCGTCGCCCATTACTGATTTCACCCTCGGCTCATATGTCGACGGCGGCGTTCCGATCCGCTCTCACCCCTACTCCACCAATTCGTCAGTGTTCAACCATGTACAGTCAAATCCGCTTTAGTACTGACCACGCCACTGTATATAGAACCGTCAATCCATACACGTACTCCAGCCTCCTGCAGGCGGGCGAAGTGCACGGTACGTCCGCCCGCAAAACCCCCATTTTCGCGGCGCCTTGATCTCTCCATGTCCACTGTCAGACCTCGGCGAAGTATGGGCGAACATGCTGCACAACGTGCATGCGGCGCTCGTCTCTGCCCACGGATTCAGCAAGACCGCGCGCACGGACCCGACTGGTTCGCAAGGCAACGTTGTGTTCCTCCACCTGTTCATAGACGCGCTCGCGCTGCAGCCGTGCCAGCCTGATTGTGCGTAGTTCCATTTAATTCGTTCGGATTCCCGGAATAACGACGTCGCCTAGTCCTGCAAGCGCGCGACGCCATCATCCAGGCGGACCAGAATAGGTATGGCGGGGCGAACAAATGTCTTTTGTGGAAGGCTTTCGCGAGTAGGGGACTTGGGGTTGGTGCCGTTGATTACACGGACAATTTCGGCGTTCCCAAAGGCTGCTAAAATGCATTGCTTGTAACTAACCTATCATACCTCGTTGAAGAATTTCTTATATTTGTTCGAAGTTGAAGCTTGGACCAAGGCGCGATTCCAAGCCGCAGTATAATATGGTGGTTTCCCAGTCTATGTTGTAAATCTGAGGATTGTTGAACGCAGAGGGTCGCGGGCAGCTATCCACTCGGGCATCTGAGAGAATAAGCTGAATAACTTGAAGCGGCCACCCACAAATTTTGAACTCGACATACCTGATCTATATATAGTCGCGACCGAAACGGCTCAAACATGCGCGGCGGGTATTTGTTATGACTAGTCCGTAGGTCGAGACGTGGCGAATCTGGAGTCCCCTGGACTCTCTCGCGATTCATCGGGGTCGAGCACAGATTCAACAGAAAGCGGTCAGGTCACGTGCATATGCCATAATGGCGGTTTTCGCAGCGGCGTCAAAAGGGATCTGCTTCAAAGGGATTTGCTTCCCTCTCCCTCCTCACCCTCCTCCTCCCATCCTCCTCACCATCGGCAGTGAACGCGACAGACATCCACTTCCCATACGACTCTTCGATGGACTTCACGTCGCTGCCGTGGCTCGAGCAGCAGTGGGTCGCCTGGTACATCTACATCGGCAACCCTGTAATTGCCACGGGCTTGATGAGCTTCCTGATGCATGAGGTGCGAGAGCGATCCAACATCGTTCAACGAAGGCGGCTAAGGTCCTCTTAGATCGTTTACTTTGACCGAAGCATCCCTTGGATCATAATCGACGCCATTCCGTACTTTCGCCGCTGGAAACTGCAGCCAACCAGGATCCGCAGTCCTCAAGAGCAATGACAGTGCACAAAGCCGGTCCTGCCCTCGCACTTCACGACTGAGCTGCCTGCGGTCCGTCCAAGAATTTTTTGATCATGTATAATGACTGACCGGCACCTAGACCTGGTTCTTCCACCCGATGGCAGAGTCCATAGGCATGAGCACCTACTATGGGTAACATTGGGATTGAAAGTGGACTAGAGTTTGAAAATAGCCTTCGCTTGGACTCAGTTCTCAACGGATTGCCTCCGGATCATCCGGAAATGAAATCGACACCTATTTTACGTAGGACTAACCAAAAAAAATGAGGAACATCTGTAGAGAAACAATCGAGCTGGAGATTCCGAATCTATCAGTCAGTGATTTTGACACCGTTTTGAGACAAAATCTTACATTGTGCGAGTTCCTCTTGTTCGATCACTCTCGGTACTTGCCAGCACATTCCTTGCGTTAATTGAAATGACTCACAAAAAAACCGGATGTGAAACGAGGCCGGGAACATATAAGAAACAGTGCTTGAATATAATTGTCACAAAGTGTCACGTCTTAGTTTGAAAGTCCGACTTGCCGATTCTTCGGTTATGGGAGGGCGTGTCGCTTGATACTGTACTCGTACGCGTGTTAAAAAAAAAACGTGATTCGCCGAAAGGTACGGCAGATGGCGGAGTTTCAATTGTCACGCTCGAATCGGTCTTACAATTCAAACACTATTTCTTATGTGTTCCCAGCCTCGTTTCACATCCGGTTTTTTTGTGAGTTATTTCAATTGACGCAAATAATGTGCTAGCAAGTACCGAGAGTGATCGAACAAGAGGAACTCGCACAATGTAAGATTTTGTCTCAAAACGGTGTCAAAATCACTGACTGATGGATTCGGAATCTCCAGCTCAATTGTTTCTGTACAGATGTTCCTCATTGTTTTTAGGTAGTCCTATGTAAAATAAGTGTCGGTTTCATTCCCGGATGATCCGGAGGCAATCCGTTGAGAACTGAGTCCAAGCGAAGGCTATTTTCAAACTCTAGTCCACTTTCAATCCCAATGTTACCCATAGTACGAGGTCCCGCTCCCGTCTCTCAGGAACATGGCGCCGCAGATCGCCCTCTTCTTCATCTTCGAGGACATCTTCCACTATTTCGCGCATCAGGCGCTGCACTACGGGCCGCTGTACAAACACATCCACAAGATCCACCACAAGTACTCGGCGCCGTTCGGACTCGCGGCCGAGTACGCGCACTCCGCAGAGGTCGCTATCCTCGGCACGGGCATTATCGCCGGTCCGTTGCTGTACTGCCACTTCAACTCGAACCTGCACATCTCCACTGTGTACATCTGGATCACGCTCCGCCTCTTCCATGCAATCGACGCGCACAGCGGCTACGGTACGCTCTCCGTCCTCATCGCGTCCCGCTTGTTCTACTTCATTCATCTTGCCGCCCAGACTTCCCCTGGTCCCTCCAGCACATCGTCCCCTTCTGATCCGGCGCGGAGCACCACGACTTCCACCACATGGCGTTCACGAACAACTTCAGCACGTCCTTCCGCTGGCGCGACTGCCTCTTCGGCACGGACAACAAGTACCGCGAGTACCGCGTGTGTGTCGACGCCGCCAAGGGCCAGATGAAGAACGCGCCCAAGGAGGACCGCATCATCATGGAGCAGAAGTTCATGGCCGAGGTCGAGGCGGAAGGCCTCCGCGCAGAGGCAGAGGTCGAGCGGAGCGCGACGAAGGCCAAAGTCCAGTGAGGTGCCCATCCTATCTAAGTATTTTATGTCATACACTTTTGTCAAAACCTACACGAGTGTGTGCTATAAATAATAAGCACTATCCTGGGCGAAGGACCACCCATAGAGAAACGAGACAATCCAACTGCAACGAACATCCCAACTCGGAAGACAAGCACCACCAGAAACCGCGGTCGCGACTTGAGCGCTTAAGCTTGAGCCCAGATCGCGAGCGCAGATATGCGATCGCAAGTTTTTTCCAGATTTGGTGATGCTGTATCTGTGGTAAAGGTGCGGGCCGCGGCCACCGCCCAAGTCTAATCAACATGATGACGTCAGCCTCGGCCACGTCTTCAAAGCTTTAACCTTCAAAGCTTCAACTTCAACCCACCTCCAACGTCTCAACGTCAACCTTTGAGTCTCCCAGCTGATACTGTGCTTCTCTCAAGTTCATTGTTTCTGTGCTGTTGGTAATCCGAGGCAATCATGACCAACAATACATCCCGAGTGACTTTTTTCCCCGCCCCGAGGACGACATCATGCTGCTCAAAGATTCAACATGGATTTGCCGCGAAACCGATTCCGTTTATCTCCCACCAGGAGACTCTAAATCTTCTTAAACAGCGCTGTAGGCCTGCTACGAGTCTCATGCCCAAAGATGTAAGAACTATTTGGAATTCTGAAACGGATGACTTTGCAGACTCTGCTCTCTTTTATCCGAGCTCTCGTTAATTTTATGATCTGCAACGCCTCAAAAGCTTGTCCGACGGACTCGTTTCAACAGTTGGAACTTACGAGTCCGGATCTGATCTCCGTTATTTAAACGCCAAGGTGGCCCGCCCAGGATCTGCGTCTGGAAGTGAATTTGGCCGCTCGCAGGTAACGATGGCGTGCCGCAGCCGTAGCGGTTTATTCAGTGGGTTGTCAAGCTGCGGGCCGCCATCCCAGATAGGTAATTGCAACGGCGTCGGCTCGTTCCGAAGTCCTAATCCGTACGCACTAGCGCTTTTGTTCGAATCTGTTCAGTCACTCTGACCAAGGGGCTGCATACTGTCGGAATGAATGGTGGGCACCATCGAGCATTCAAGCGTGCGCTTGTTGGTCGACTATAAAAAGTCGGCCAGGACCCCGCCGTAGTCACCGCACTTCGAACTTCTCTGGCTGCTCATCTATATGTCGATACCTACAGTCTACGCTGCACCTCTAGGACCCCCACCGAACAATTACAACCCGCCATATCTGTACACGCCAACGCACAATCCGCAGGGTTCCATCTCGATGTCCACGTTCAGGAGCGGCTCGGGCCCAGACGACGTGCGACAGATATCGCGCACCCCGAGCCCCACTCTGAGCGAATACAACGCGCTCAATGACATCAAAGAAGAAAAGGGCATGAAGGAGAAGATTCGTTCATTGTTTTTCATCTTCTTTATTTCCTACCCAATCAACGACATTGCATTGAATGCCAGTACTATACGGTGTTGGGGCTCTGGTGCTCGGCGCAGTCATTTTGATTTCGGTTTTCCACACCAAGATTATCAATGCTTTGGAACCGGCCACTGACTGGCTACGCGAGTTGGTTCAAATATATATTATTTCGCTCTATACTGATAAAAACGCAGTCACAAGCTCGGCCCTCTCATTCCGATAGCCATCCTGATTGTCATGTCTTTTCCGCCAGTCAGTCCCAATTTTACATTAATCGATTCTAATAATCACATTTTGTAAGCTATTTGGACACGAACTCGTAGAGATGGTCTGCGGAGTTACATGGGATCTCCCAGCTGCGTTCGCCATCGTAGCAGTCGGCGTGCTGCTCGGCGAAATGGCAAACTACTTGTCAGTGCTCCATACCCAGGCTTCTTCCAGACAGCGTTCTCAAGCCGGGACACTGCAGCACCTTCAAATTATTTTGTTCGGCACGCAGTGCGAAAACGGAAAAATCGAAGCTCTCGTATGCGCTCCTAGCGCATGTTGTTCGCACAGGCGGCTTCTTCGTCGTGCTCATTATACGTTGCAGTGCAATTCCGCCTCATTGTATGGCGCCTCCATTACGACTGTTCATTTCTGACATTGCTTGCAGTCGCGACTGCGGTATTCTCGACGGTCGGCCTGTCGTTCTGGGTGTTCCTCGCCGCGTGCGTGCTGTCGCTACCCAAAGCCTTAGTCCCGGTATATATCGGCTACACGATGAGGCCGTCGAATGACAGTACGCCGTGCCATCCATTTATTCATTTAAATTGCGTTTAGTGCTGACACTGCATCTCTCAATTAGATAGTGCCACGAGCAGTAAAATCGAGAAGATAGTATTGGTTGTGTCGATTGGTATTTCCCTCTTTGCGCTCACTTGGATTCGCCGCCAGATGGCTGCGGCGAAGCCGGACGTGATATATGCCCGCCGCAAGGCCCGCCAGGGCAAGCTTTGTGTGTAGATTCTTGTTTGGCTTATCTTCAAGTTCCCCGCCGCTAATGTCTCCCCAAGTGAGTGAAAGTCGGAATTTTGGGATAAACAACCAGCCACATGCGCTGCATAGCCAGCGTGTGTAAGGTTGGGTCGAGGTTGCTGCTCGTGAGTAATCCCATGTTGTTGAAACCCAATACCATAATTACATTGGTTGTGCAAAGATACCTGACACTTGATGCCGTTCTATTAGATAGTGTCGTAACGAAATGCGACGCGACACGTATATTGCTTTGTGCCTATAACTGTTCAACCGGGCCAAATTACTCCTATCTACAGAGTGGGCTACCGACAATCATCTCTTCGGGCTTACCATGTTCCTGAAGCATGATCACGTACCGAAAGTTCGCGGATTCTGCATGCTGCCTCGGGTGCTTTGTTTTCAGTTGTGTTGGTGTTCGGTTTCAGTTGTAATTCCACAGCAAGATTTTTTTCCCTGATATTGAGAACGAAGCACATGGCTTCGACAAAATGCTTTGAATCCTTCGAATTATAGCTATAACATAGTCGGAGCTTCAACACACATAAATGAGTAGAACGGAGAACAGTGCACAGGACCGAGCTGAAGCACGATGTATCCGAAATATTTGAGCAGTCGTTTCGGAGTTGATCCGAGTCTTGAGTCGATGTTGACTAAAGTTGCGGCCCGCAATTCACGTGATGCGTGGTTTTCTCCTCCTGCTCTCACTCAGGCTGAGCCACTGCACGGTGTTCCTGAGATCTATTTACCCTCTGCTGTATTGGGGCGGTGTAATACCTCTTTTCCTCTCAGTGCATAGTGCTACGAGAGCCCATAGGACGTTATCTACTGCTCCGACGGATCAAATGCGAATCAAACGCGCAGCGTTGTATTTTTGGTCCTGAACCAATCCTGGATTATTCTATTTGACAAGCCATGAACTCATGAGTGCTGCGGTAGCGCTTCGTAATTCCCGCGTTCTCACTCCAGCCGCATTGCCTCACTGCCCCACATAAATTGGCTGAACTTCGTCGAGCCGAAGCCCTCTAGTAACGCCCCAGCCTCACGATGTCCGCGACCGCCATAGCTATGCCGCAGCCGATCCACACGTCCTCACCCAGCTACATCGAGAACGACAACCCGTCGAGCGATAGGACCTCCAACCAAGCCGCCTCCGAACCCACGCTTGAAGTTTCACGTTATATTTCTCGTACACCGAGTCCTACACCCAGCGAGAATGATATCCTCAACGGGGTAAAGCAAGAAACGACTCTGAACGTGAAGATCAGTAAGCTTCCTTTTTTTCGACGCTTTGAACGGCATAACGGAGGAACAACTAGGGCGCTACATAATCCTGGCTATCATCATAGTGGTCATTTCACTAATTGAAGCATACCACTCTAAAATTATAAATGCCTTGACCCCGGTAACGCGCTGGCTACATGAGTACGTTCCTACCCTGCTTTTGATAATTCAAGTCCTCTCAGCGGACTCTATGTTCAGCACACGCGCTGGATGGCTTATTCCAATAGTCGTGCTGATTGCTCTTTCATTCCCGCCGGTGAGTGCTTCATCTGAGCCGCTTCACTTTTTAGACTTACATGGATGGCTAGCTATTTGGGCACGAAATTGTAGCAATGCTGTGTGGCCTCGTGTGGGGCCTCGGGGAAGGCTTCGGCATCGTCGCAGGTGCTTACTTATCTTCATCAGAGCCCTCGAAATCTTTTAAATTCTAATCATAATTAACCCTCCCCAGCCGGCACAGTCCTCGGCGAAATATGCACCTTCTAGTACTTCCCACATCCGTTCTTTTTCCCTGCCCCGCTAATCGAGGATTGATTCAGCCTGTTCAAATACCTCTGCCGCGCGCGCGCCGAGAAGGCGGAGCTCACGAAGATATCCTACGGGTGCCTCGCGCGCGTCGTACGCGACGGCGGGCTGCTCATCGCCATCATCGCACGATACAGCTCGCTTCCTGGCCACTGTACGTCCCTCCGTGGCCCCTAATCATAATTAAATTCGGCCTCCCGCTGATCGACACTGACATACACAGTCACGACCGCCGTCTTCGCGACATGCGGGATGCCCTTCTGGGTCTTCCTCGTCGCCGCCGTCGTGTCACTGCCCAAGCAACTCGTCGTCGTGTACGTCGGCGTCGCACTCGGGAGCAGTAAGTATTTTCTAACCGAAATCGTCTGCGCGGACCCTATGTAGCTAATTCGTCGGAAATTCAGATGACTCGAGGAGCGACAAGATCCAGAAGATCGTCCTCGCCATCACGATCGTCATCACGGTGCTCGCGATGGTGTACCTGCGCCGCCTGACGGCGGCGGCGAAGCCCGCCGTCGTATACGCGCGGAGAAAGGCGCGGCAGGCGAAGCTCGAGCGGGGTACGCTTTTTTTCTTTCGTGCTGCCCTCGTGTACGACCGCTCTAAATATGCGTTTGCTTCATAGAGTTTGAGAAGGGTGAGACTGGGCACATTGAGACTATATAGGATGCTTTACTATGCGCGTGCCAGGATAGCATTTGCCAGTAACCTGGCGTTACCAGGGCTTCCGTTGACGACGCCGTAAGCGCAAGCTGCGAGTTTTTATGGCAAGGCTAAAGCTTGAAGCCTTGAACGTCCTTTTCTTTTCAAAGAGTACGTGCCTCATGGAGCACAGCGGCCCGCTGTGCCGAGTCGCCGGCTCTGGGCTACCAAAATTCTCGTACTGCGGTGTTCTGCAGCGATGTACAACCTGCCTGTCCGCGACTTTCACGTCGAAACCGGCGCGTCGTCGATCGCACAATGATGAGAAAAATAAGGACGAAGCACACTCGTGGATGGGGACTTTCTCCAGGCACATGCGGAGCGCGCCCAAGGGCATGTCGATTCTCCACCGCAAATGCATTGGTGATCTGTCATTGTTTCGTACTACGACTGACACGCCAGGACCCATTGACACTCACATCTTATTTTGTAACGCATTTGGAAACACCCACAGAAGGTTGAGCACATCTCGACATCATCGTCATCTCAATAATTATGCATGCATATGTACGTCGACAAGAAATCATCACACAAGGAGTCAGTAATCGCATGATATACTATGTATGTACCGGAAAGAGGAGAGATCGTGCGCGCAAGCAACTGCAATACATGTCCGAAACGTAAATGATAAATTTATGACACAAACCAATCCAGGGGGTATACGGTATACACACGCACCACCCCACGGCCTACCGCCGCGCGTCCGTTCTATAGCTCGGCGGCGGCGGCGAGAACGCGCGGACGCCCAGCGCCTGCGCGGGCGGGTCGTGCGTGTCGTCCGACTCCGAGGCGCCGTACGCGGTGTGGTACGATACGCCCGTCGGCTCGACGCCGTGCTGCGCGTGCGGCGGGTCGTCGAACGGCGAGGGGTACGACGGCGTCGGGAGCGGGCCTGTTCCCAGCCCCCCGGCGCCCGGCTGCGGCTGGTACGTCGCGTACTGCGCCTGCGTGGGTGTCGCTGGCTCCTGCTGCTGCTGCTGGTGCGGCTCGTACTGCTGCTGCTGCGGAGGCTGCTCGTACTGCTGCTCCTGGTGCTGCGCGTACTGCTGCTGCTGCTGGTACTGCTGCTGGTACTGCTGCGCGCGCGACGGCGCCGCACCCGTATCGCGCATCTGCACGCCGCCCATCTCCCACCCGACCTCGTCCGACGTCTGCTGCCGCGCACGCTCGTGCGCCAGGCCTTCGACGTACGCACCGGGCCGAATCTCCGCGCGGCCAGAGTGCGCCGGCTGCGGCGCGTACATCACGCTCGGCGCGGGGCCAGGCGTGTAGCCAACCGCGCGTCCGTGCGCGTCCCACTGCTGGTGCTGCGGCGCGTCGTACGTCTGCTGCCGCTGCTGCCCCCACTCGCGGTACTGGCGCTGCTTTTGCTGCTGCTCGTAGTCGTACCGCGGGTGCACGCTCGCCTTGGCGGTGAGCGGGATGTCGGAGAGGCTCGCGCGCGGGTTGAACGAGGAGACGGACGAGTCGCTGTCGTTCGGGTTCACGTAGATGGGCAGGTCGACGCGCGCGAGCTTGCCCTGGCGCGCCTTGCGGCGCTCGTAGATGACGAGCGGCTTCTGGACGGCCATCTGGCGCAAGATGTACCACATCGCGAGGATCGTGACGAGGAACGTGACGGCGAGGACCGAGTCGCTGATGATACGGCTCTTCGGGTCCGTGTGGCCCTCGCTCGACTGCTCGAGGATGACGCCGAGGTAGACGGTGATGAATTGCTTGGGGAGCGAGAGTATCGCGGCAATGGAGAAGACCCAGATCGACATGCCGCACGTGGAGAACACGGCGGTCGTGACTGCGCGGAGGTGAGTGGGCCGGGCGGAAAATAAAAACAGAGGACACGCACAGTGTCCGGGGATGGCGCTAAAACGCGCGATGAGGGCAATCTTGAACCCGCCGGTGCGCACGCAGCGCGCGAGGCACGCGTACGGGATTTTCGTGCGCTCCATCTTCTCGCCGCGCGCGCGGCAGCAGTACTTGAACGCGTAGAAATTGCCGACCTCGCCGAGGAATGTGCCGGCGGAGACGATGGCAAAGCCGATCCAGAGGCCCCAGACGAGGCCACACAGGATGGCAACGATTTCGTGACCAAACAGCTGCGAAACGTGTGAGTGCACTGCCTGCCGCAGTTGCGGCGCTTACTGACCGGTGGAAACGAAATGACGAAGAGGACGCCTATTGGGACGAGCCAGCCAAATTTCAGACTGTAGAAAGAAAGGTTAGTCACGTATTCAGGTAATATTGCCAATACGGCTCGAGGGTGTGGAAAAAATGCCACTGTCCCGTCCCGCCACAAGCCTTTTCCATCGACGGGGATAGTTTCCCGTCGCCCACGCGCAAGATGCGACAGAGATGATGCTATCAAGTCGGGATGCCACATGCAGGCGGTTTGGCCTCGTAGACCGCCAATCCCTGACCTCATGGGCTCCCAGTCACCCGCCGCGGTCGTGGCCTAGCGGCCATAACCAAGCTGCCGCGTCGTCATCAAACGCTGCTACGAGTCCCCGCGACTCGTGAATGCGTTCCCCTCTTCCCGGGCCAGCGAAAGAAAGAGTGCTCACTCGTGCAGCCACTTCGTCACCGGGGTCAGTGCATCGACGATTTGAGTGTGGTAGATGGAGACTAGGGCGGTCACGGTCAAGATGACGATCGTGATGATATAATACACTGTGTCCGCGTCAGCCCGAGAGCACGAGCGACAGAACAAGACGCACTCGTCCATTCTTTGCGGATCCAGAACCGCCAATTGGTGAGCTGCTTCCAGCTAAACAGGCCATCATTGAGGGCCTTGGCCTCGCTGGGGGTTGGACTGGGGGTGCGGGATATATTGCGCATGTCGTCGGAGGCCTTGGCCGAGTTAAAAGTAGACATCGATGCGGGATTAAAGGGACCATTAGGAGGGTACGAGCCCGACGCGTAGTCATTAGTGGGTGGGGGCCGGGGGGCGCCGTAGGCGGGATAGGGCATTGCCATTGTCGTAAGGTATCGCAGAGACTCGCAGAGGTGGGAAGAAGCAAGGAAGAAGAGAAGGGAAGAACGATGGCAACCAACGCCAAGCAAGCACTGCGTTCCAATTCTCACGATCCTGCAACGCGTTGTTATCGTGATTCCCACTAACTCCATTCAATGTAACCTTGTCAATATTACTGCGCAATCCAACTCTCTACTGAACAAGTGCATGATGACTGCAGGTAGGTACAGGAACTGCTCTTTTTTTCTAGGCGCACATGGCCTGGGGACATTATTATTATTATGAAAGCCTTACGCACAAATTTAAAGTGGAGCCAAGAGGCGGGGCGGAGAGATGATACAGTAGAAACGATCAAGTCGAACTTTCCTACTTGCCTGCCATCATCACGACGGCGGCGGAGGGCAGCGGGCTTAATTTTCGTATAGTCCGGGATGAAGTCCGAGTCTTGAGCAATGGAAGACCGTTAACTCCTAAGACGGCGGTAGAAGCGAAGGCGCTGTTGCGGATTTTTTTAGCGACAGAGAGCGACGAATCTCTTGGTCTGAGGTGGAGCACAAGTGGAGCAGAGACGCCACAGCCCCAGAAAAGGTCGCCAGAGCTTCGACTGTTCCCCTTTATTTCTCTGCGCCGAACGACGATACTTGAAGGTGCTGTGGTCCCTCCTGTTATCATGAGTTTTTTCTTCGCAGAAAATTTACAGGCCATCGCCCCAAACCAATGATCATGTCATCGATAGAAATTTCGAATGTGTCGCCGGATGGTGCGGCCGTAGTGCCCAACGCGCTCCGATCAACAAGGTATGAGCATGAATCTGCAGCGCAACACATTGACCCGATGTGCCGACTGCGCCGAAGAAAAACAGTAAACATTGTAAGTATCAGACGAGGAAAGGAAGGATGACGAGGTGAGCAAGGCGCCTAATAGGCCTGCCCACCTGACTGATCATGATCGGTGAGGATTCCCCAATAAGCAACAAATGGAATCGCAATTTTGGAGCCATGTCTAACATGCAACGACGAAATGATGTTGTAGACTCAGAAACGAGAGACAGCCTAGGCCCGTCACACAACGGTGTCAAGACGCGGTCGGTGAGGGTAAATATTAATCACTGCTTGTCCAGGAAAGGCGCGAGTTTTAGGTATCCGAATGTTGTTGACGGAGGAGTCGGCGTTGCGGTAAACCTCGAGAGAGGGGAAAGGTGAGGGTCTGGTATGTCACATCGCAGCGACCTAGCAAACTTGAAGATAAGGAGATGGGAACTTGAACAAAAATCGCTAAACATTTACAACTGATTGACCCTTGATTTCGCCCTGTACATATCGTTTTGGGCGAGGTGACTATCATGATAAATGATCGAAGATACTCTCCGAAGTCCAGTCAAGCCTTTCCTTCACTACTGGAGGATTCATCATCGCAGAAGCTGTCCTGGTTTTGCCGTGCTTCTCTATGCAATAGATCTTGGGATCTGGATGGACATCCCACTTGATATAGTGTAAACTGGGCGGAGCCTCGCCAAGATCTTCAAGTAGTGAAGGCGGTAGAGGTGAACCATATTTGAAGATGTCCAAAAACCGCACGGCCTGCAAAGTCACTGAGTCATCGAGGACGGTGAAGAAATCGATCTGTCAGGTCAGTCAGGTAAAAGACATGACGTGAAAAATGGCGGTACTTACCAGGTCTTGCGCAGTGAATGTCCGAAGAATGGGCTTGATAGTAGGGTTCCGTGTTATCATCGCAAACTCTAACAATCGAGGTGCCAACTTCAAGAGTTGAGGTATGTCCTACATCCACAATCGAAAGTCCTCAATGACAACGAAATCCATTTCCAAACATGTGAGCGTTGCAGCCATTCCCTGGACGGCTTCGCGAACCATGGAACTACCATGGAATGGTGGCATCTCGGACAGATGGAATTGTTTTATGCTTCGCTCGGCGGTTGGTGAGACAAAAGCAGGGAAAGACTTTATCGTGCCCTGATTGATCATCAATGCCGTGAGGCGAGGCAAAGATGAGTCATTCCAGGCGAATGACGGCGTCACATCATTCAAACTGAGAGTTTCGATCATCGGATGTCGTTCAAAGAAGTCGAAATCATCGCGGTCAAAATCATAAAGGTCCAGGGAAACGGACCTGAGGTGGGGGTGGTTCGAGGCAAATGTCAAACCGCGGGCAGACATGCGAAGAGTGAGATACTGGAGTAGATGGACCTTGTCGAGAAGGTTCTGTAAGGGGGGACAAGGTTCGAGACCAATTATGTCCACATCCAGCTTTGTCCAATTCAGGAATTCACCGCCGGTGAGGAGAGCCTGAGCATGATCAGGTACATTATATAAACTGAATGACTTCATTTAACTCACCAAACCACCCATATCTGGAGGAAACACAACCACGCTAAGCTCTCTTCAATCACTTCCTACCGACGCCAGAGCCATCCAAAATTCCTCCCCGACCAGAAAAACTGCGCCACCAAAAAGCCTTGCAGTTTGAAGATTCCACACAAATCTCTCGAGACGACCATGCCGGCTAATCTCCTGCAGAATCGTACACAAGGAGCGTGAAAGGGTCTGTGGTGAGGCCAAGGCCTGTATGTCATATCCCTCGAGGAGGTCGTACTGTTCGATTTATCGAACTTCGCCAAGCAGGGGTGGATGGATGACCGAGGATCTGCACTCTTGAGCAAGTTTCGGGTCGTCTTCCAATCTCTTTGCGAGACGAGGTAAAGACTTCAGACTCGGATACACAAATGTCCCGAAATAGGACTGGTGCCACAACTTCATGGATGAAATGATCGCATTGAGAAAGCTGAGAGAGGTCGACGGGATTATTTAGATGCGTAGCGATTGCTCGGAGAAGCTCAGGGATCTTTAGAGGAGCCATTGCCACGATGATAAGCTGTTCGAAGCAAGGTTTGAAGTCCTGGGTTTGTCATCAGGCTTCCCACGGGCCGGACTTGCACCCCAAATTGCCAATGAACAACTTTCGGATGAGAATCCACCAGTGAAATAGGCCGCTGGCAGGGTCCACTGGTAGCAGTCGCTTCAACTTGCAAACACAACACAACGCTGTACCCCCAGGGCTCTTGGCCGCCGAGCCTCCAAAAACACTCTCGGAAATCAGAGACCACTAGACATGCAGCGTATCTGTTCGACCTTTCGTAACACTTCCCCTATTGTGCGGTCAACCTTGCCCGACACATCCCTTTGCTTCGCTCTCGGTAGAAGACTGAACGTCTCGCACAGATCACCGTCAACGATCGCTTTGACAGGCGCGTAATAACCCCGCCAACTGAGGTGATCACGGCCCACCAAGCTGGTCTGCTCCGTTCGAATGCACTGCTCCAGCGCAAGAAAAAAACCGATGTCCTCCTTTGTTACGAGAGGCACGAGGATTCCGATTGTTCCGTGCAGCCCAGTATACAATATTATATCTGGGGCGCCTGCCATAAGCGCAACCTTGTGAATTGAAGTTACCATGTCACCGACATGAAAGTGCGCAATCATTTGTGTTTTATGGGGCGCCCCGTTGAGCTTTCCTTTCTCGTTCATTATTCCGGCACCCGTGACATCCAGGTCAAGTCGATCCGATATTTTTGGGTCTAGACGGTTCACAAAGATGTTGCCAAAGCGGTCCCCTGCGACGACAGTGTTGTAGTCCAACATTGTTGAACAGGTTGTCCACCGCGACTGTGTGTCGTCAGCGACAACGATAAGTCGCTCCTCTGGCGCCCTGTAGGCAATAAAAGTGAGTGACTGCTGCATGTCGCCCACGATGATGCGAGATCCTTGTATGTTCAGGGTTACGATTGTAGTTGAGAACGACTATAAAATCGTGAGGAGTTGAGTGGCAGACCTGTCTGGCACAGTAGATGCATCTTACATTATTTTCCGCTTTGCGCAATAATTTATGTTTTCCATTTTCATAGATCCTGAGGGACCGACCAATTCCTGCAATCAATCTGCCTTGAAACGCGAGCAATGCCAATGGTACGTCCTCGACCTCGGTCTGCACCTGGGATTATTTAACGTTCCAGAGACAAGCGCCATAGAACACAGACCATATGACAGAATTTGATTCCGCCATGTTCATTGAACTTGTACACCCTCAGAAACCCGGATGTGCAGGACCGCGGTTCCAAAACAACGTTTATCGCAGTTCCGACGATGAGCATGAGCTCCCCGCTAAGAGCAGCAAAAGGTACGATAGCAATGGAAAAGGCCGCTTCATTGTTAGAGAGAGGGACGACAGTCACTGTATGAGCCTGAAGAAAATTAATACGAGTTGCACTGAAGGACGTCATTCAAACACGATACCTTGGTTGGATCCACAACACGTATACAGGATGCCCACGATCCGGGAGGAGCGCTCGGACGGCCGAATGTCGAATAATCATAATCCGTGACTTCATCATTGACTAACTGAAATTGGTCCATTTATACCGCCAAACTGTGAAGGTTCAAGGAATCAAACGTACTAGCTCCCGTTCGTCGTCTGTAACCCGATGATCACTTTCAGCCACGTAGACAAAACCGTTTTGAGGATGAATGACCATTTGACGGGGTGTGTGAGATAAAGGCATGGAACGCTGGCTGAACTTTTCGTCCATCTTTGGGAGACGAAGAATTCTGCGGGAAACGGAGTAAACAGCAGTAATTGTACGAAAGGGGGATTTTTACCGCAGTTCACGCCCAACAATCCCTAGGAATCTATCCGGACCACTGATCTCGTGAACAAAGCTACACCCGTGCTGCAGGGCATCGCAGTTCAAAGGCGCAAAACGGCCAAGCCCGTTGCCCGGCGTGCAACTAATCCAGGACCGCGACGAAAGGGCGAGAATCGCCTTCTTCCCTTGGAAAAGAACAGGAGAGAGTCGGATTGGCCGTGTCCCAAGGAAACTGGTAGCATATGGTTAGAAAAGCGGGCTGCATATAGAGCTGTACAAACCGAGAGCTGGTGTCTACAAGTTGGCCGGTGCTCGTGTCGAGGACTGTGCGCAACAGAACGCCATTGTTTAGACCGATATGAACAAGAATACTCTGCTCGGAGGCCTCAGGTACCTCAGTGATGTAGATCGAGGATGGTGGGGATGCCAGTGCTTGAAAGCTGAGGATTTCGAGGATACTATCCGTGTTCAACGAGAAGATCCGTACCGTTTGATCTTCACAGCCGACAGCCTTAGAGTACGGATCAAGAAACACTCAAAAAACGATGATTTCGGCGTACGATGCATCCAGATCTCTGTCGCCCTTCAGGGACATCTCCGAGACCCAAAGCTAAGATCGCGCTCCCAGTTGCCTTGCGGTCTTGGTATTCATTAATTTGCCCATCAAGATCGAGCTCAAAATATACGATCTCGGCAGAACTCAGCGCTACCACAATTTGCCGTTTGTTGGTCGCGGCATGCACGATAGTTTTCCCCGAGGGCACAGCCCATTCTTGAATCTGCCCGGCCCCAGAGATATGACGAACCCCGTGTGGATGGACTTGCACAAGGGAATCGGATCCAAGTTGCTGGACGGCGAAAGAGGGGACGGACGACAAAAAGCCGGCGTCCTGCACCTCCACCAGTTCCTCTCCAATCGAAAACACCAAAGTGCCATTGGTGAAGGAAAGGATGATATATGCGTCCATCAAATCTATAAAATAAAACATTTGCTTTGCGGTCGTCTCGCGATAGAGTGACTATTTCTTACCGCCAGCAGTACGCTTTGTCGCCCACATGCCGTTTGGAGAAGCACTGACATCACAATTGACGAGGTCTTCGACGGTGAGGCCGTGGCGCAATATTCGAAGAGCGCTTCGGGACCCTCTTCCACAAGCTGCAAGTATTTGAGGTGACTCGGAATGCGACAGAACATGAGATTGAATGATAGGTTTCAATGAGTGGATTTCATCAGTTAAGAGCAAGTTGCGAAGGGGCTGCGGGCGAAAATATACATGAGGGAGTGGGGTTGATGGATCGGACATGCCAAAGGCAGGGTATGAGGTCGACAGATATTCGACCTCGCCATCCTCGTCGCCTAATGTCTGAAGCTGATACAAGCACCTGTTTCGTCAGAATGAGGCTGGATTTGAATGAGGATAGATAAACCGACACACTGATTTCCAAACTCGGACGCTGCAAAAATAAACCCTGATTTGAGAATGCATAGACTAGAAGAAACCGGAACGGTGTCGAAATACTTGATCTTTAATGCATTTACTTGTCCGTCAGAGTGTTCCAAGGTAATCTTATATATGTCGCCTATTTCGCTCTGCAACAGAAAGAAGAAAACACTCTTCTGATGAGCGGACAGTACGTTAGACGTTCTGAGGAGCCGATGTAGATTTACACACCTTCATTTTATGCATGAAACCTGCGACTATAATCAGACCACGTTTTGAGCTTTGGTCCGAGTCCGGGCGAGTGCGGTGGGGAATGGGGACACGATGCCGTGCAACATCCATGTGCTGGTAAATGATGTGGTCTTCGCAGCAAACTAGTACCCCAGATGGGCCTTCAGATATGCCTGTGGATAGGTTTTGGCCCCCTGGAACTTGAACTAGAAGATTTGCTCTGAAATCGGTGGGCTCACTCCACTTGTGTACGATGTGATTTAAACCCAAGTCAAGTTCGTAGTAAGTCAGCGTCTGGCGAGGGATCAGTAAATTGAATGACAAAGAAATCGGAATTTAGAACAGTACCTTCTCTTGGACTTGAGAATTCCCAGAAGCATCGCTCTCCGAGTATGCGACTTCCAACACACCAAAGATCGGATTTTCGAATCCGACATCAATGCCAACTACATCATATATCACGGATCCATGTCTGTGCGCCTCGAGAGGTGATGAGATGGTGATATTAGAGGTCACATCCCGGTTGAGGATGTAAATGAGCTTGGATTGTTCTACTGCTGAAATCATGACGCAGCGACCTTTTGGATCGGTAGCAAGGAACTGCCCTGGCACAATGCGACGGACTCCTGATTTCCCGTATGTCTCCTGATGTAACTTGAGAAAATTACCGGTCTCTTCTTGGAATTCCAATATCGCGAGGCGCCCAGAATCAGACCCCACCACTACAAGATCTATGAAAGAAGATGAATTTAAGAACTTGTCAAGATCAGTGACAATCACCCTTCGTGTTTCTAGGCATCCGAAGACAAGCAAGAGACCTAATCGAAGCAAATACATCTGTTGCCACTACGCTCGACATCTTCCCTGTCTGTGCGTCGACAACAAAGAGTTCGAGAGATGTTTCGTGAGAAACAAGGATTTCTTGCTGCTGGGAACCCGAGAAGTTACCGACAACAGCTTGAATCGCAGCATTAGAGCCCTGGAGAGTCAAGTTGTAAAGATGCATCCGTTAGTACCGATGTGGCGCAACGAACCACTGACGGGAAGCGGGACCCACAAGTCCCATTCGGGTTTGGTAAATCAGAATCTTTTCCCACGGAATCGAGTTCGTCGTGCGAACTAAATCCCCCGTCGGCATCCGATGGCCTGAGCGCTAGCCTCCCTGAGCCTGAGCCGTCCAGTCAGTGACTTGCAGATGACGATGGCACCACTGACTCGCGTAGCCACGTCGACTTAGATCTTACACACTCGGAGTCTCCGAGACGACGGGCAAGGCCTACAAGATAAGCAATTTAGCGAGAGGGATTGGAGGGCATGAAGGTCACTTGGAGGGCATCGACTCCGTAACTATCATAGAGGTTGTTTATTACATAAGTAATGGTACTTGCTTTTTCACATGGTGTTAGTTCAGCTGACCCGAAAAGTAATCGCCTATCGAACAGGAATGCTCAGTGATACTTAGGATTATGTTTATTATTGGTTTCTTACATGTGCCTTATATCAACTTCTTGAATTCAAAAGAAGAAAGTGAAGAAAAGGACATGAATGATCCTTTTGTTTTAAACGAACATGTTACAGTGTTTCGAACGATAAAATTTTTAGTCACGGTTTCACTTAGGCAGCTCCGGGCTATCGAGCAACAGACCCGCCATCCTGGCGTCGTCATACCTGCCCCCAGGTATTTCACTCGCCTCGGCGATTTGGCGTACGGCGGCAATATCTTCAGCGCTGAGTTTGATTGCCGCAGCACCGAGATTCTCTTCCAAGTACTGAAGAAAGCCTCAATAAACTAATTAAAGAAATAAAATAAGCGACGGGGGGGCTGACCTTGATCTTCTTGGTTCCCGGGATGACAACAAACTCCGGGCCTTGAGCCAAGATCCAAGCAAGTGTTACCTGTCCCGCTGTCGCATTGTGCTTTTCACCAATCTTTTTCAGACGAGAAACAACGTCGAGGATCTTCGGGAAGTTCTCAGCGGAATATCTATACATATGGTCAAACAGATTGATGGACAGTGATAGTCAAGATATACTTGGGTATGATGCGCCTGAAGTCATCCCTGTCAAAGTCTTCCGGGGATTTCTGAAGAGATCTAGGGATCAACGGTCGCATCGAAATAGGGGGACATTGCGCACATATTGCCCTGTAAGGAGCCCTCTTCCAAGAGGGGAATATGCGACAATCGTGACACCAAGCTCTCGCGCAGTTTCGAGTAATGCAATCTTGGGATCTTCGATGTCGAGAACAAAAGGGGAGTACTCGATTTGCAAAGCTGAGATTGGGTGGATTGCGTGGGCGCGTCGAAGAGCTTTGGCGGAGCATTCAGAGAGACCCAAATACTTGACTTTCCCTTCTCTGATGAGACGACTCGGATGAGGTAAGGGGAGAAATAAAATTCAGTGGAAGACGCACTTGACTAGTTCAGCCATTGCACCAACAGTTATCTATCCAACACATTTAGAAAACAGAAAGCTTGCACGATTAAAGTCGCACCTCGATTGGCGTCTTCGGGTCAATCCTAGGTGGCCGTCTGATCACCGCTATCGCAGAACCATAGATATGGCGCACCTGTGCTGGTAGTATAAATCAATGCGATCGACACCCAATCTGGCGAGGGACGTCGCGACTTGCTCTTTGACGAAGGCAGGATCTCCGCGTGTAACGTTGGGAGTGACTCCGAATTTAGTAGCCAGGAAAATCTCGTTCCGATTTCCGGTACGCTTGAACCTGAGCCGAAAATATGTTGAACATCTCAAAACCTGAACAACATAGTGGGTCTGTTCATGCTTACCATTTCCCGATGAGTTCCTCTGAGTCCCTATAGATGTGGGCAGTGTCCCAATGTCTACAACCTCCTGCAAACGCAGCATCCAAGACCTGGAGTTAAGGAAACTGTATCACATTCTATTCTGATTGATACAGGATATTGTTACCTTGAATCGTTCTTCATCGGAACCAACGGGACCATAGAAGCTGGATATGCCCATCGCCCCGAAGCCTATTTCCGATACTAGAGATTGTCCAATCTTCCTCGTTGGTATAGCCATGGTCAAGGTTCAAGGGATGGGGAAGTTGATACAAGAAGCGTCTCTATATAAATACTCCCCGGAGTAAGGATGTGCCTGCCTGCGTGACAAATCATCGATATCCGTCATATCAAGGAATTGGGACAGTCGGAGCAAGCGATTCAAGAACAACTCTCGAACGATTATGGGAATATTTTCCGCCCTCTGACCCGAATCGACCAGATTCTCGCCTTGACTCTTGTAAGAACGTTCACGAAGCTTCAAGCCAATGAGCGGCGAGGATGGAAGTAGGGATCGATGATTGTTCGCATGTTCTCGACAGGCTGTCAGTCACAAAAGTGACTTGTAATTGGCCCAGTACAGAGCCAACAATCGAGATGAACCATGAGATCTTGAGACCTGAGGCGTGAGGCCTGATGCCTGAGGGCCAGCCAGTTTCGAATACCGGCAGTATTTACTGACCAACTATGCAAGAACCATGTCAATACGGTGACGTATCCAACCATGCCGAAGTGCCAAAATTAGGGCGGAGATCTTCGGAGATTGAAATCGTCGGCCTAACTCCACTGAAGCAGTCTGGTGCTCTCAGGCTCAACCAATTTCAACTTCAAGCTGGAGGGCCCTGCAATGCGCGCGGCACCGTATGGAACTTGGGTATCTCCCATGACGGCTGAGAACATTACAAAAGATGTGAGCGCTTTGACTTGGCCATAAGCTTAAAGTCACCAAGACGTTTTTTGATACTTCACGTGGCAGTCTGTAAAGCGAACTGACATCCTCGTGGATGCTATCACCTCTGTCGTATACCATCTGGAGAGCCGGCCGTCTGAAGGTGGTCGTTGTGTCCTCGTCGAGTCACACACTGGCCGCGATCTGGTAGGTAGAAACTGGAATGTGCGGACGGCTGTCATGGAATATGGAGGTGCTCCGGCGGTGGTTCACGGGGGAGTTGCCTATTTCTCCAACTTTGAAGATGGAAGAGTATATGCTGTCGATGTGAAGGAAGGCAGTGAGCCACACGCTGTCACTCCAGGTAAGCTTGCCTATCGTGACGATCAATACAGTAGTGCTCAGCGTAGAGCAGAGAGCAAGGTCCACCGGTTTGCTGACATGCACGTTCATCCAAAGCTCCCCCATTTTTTGGTCTCTATCCTCGAAGATCACTCTGACGCTACTGCGCCAACCAGTGTCGTCAACACTCTCTGCATCATAAACACTACCGCTCAGACTGTAAAGCCTTTGGCGTCCGTGGCTGACTTTTATGCGTCCCCAAGGTTTTCTCCGGATGGCACTCACATCGTGTGGCAGCAGTGGTACCTTCCCGACATGCCTTGGTAGGCCATTTGTTCCCCGAGAATCCAGGCTTCTGAAAACGAAGTGTAGGCAAGGCGCCGAAATTCTAGTTGCAGATGTTTTGGTGGAGCAGGACACCCTCCTCATCCAAAACGCCACTCACGTCGCCGGCCAAAAGACAACGAACAGTGTATCTTACCCGGGCTGGGCGACAAACAACACTCTGCTCTTTACGTCCGACCAATCCGGGTACCAAAACCCATGGAAGTACGACGTTGAACAAGCCAGAGCTGAACCTGTGTTCTCCGTAGCTGTTGGCCAAGATTTTGGTGAACCTGCATGGGGCTTGGGTCGTTCCCCGTTTGTCGTCCTCGATGGTGATGGGGAATGGGTTCTATTCGCTGCCTACAAGGACGGGCGTAACGTGCTCTATGTGGTCAACACAAAAGATGGTGTAAGACGGCTTTTGGACTGCCCGTATGTTGGCGTCCTTCGTCTGCGAGCTTTCGGGACAGGGAAGGCAGTTTTTATTGGAGAGAAAGTGGACGCAAAACCGGAACTCGTAATTTGCACCGTGCCTATCTCCTCTGATTCCCCCGCCATTTTTACTCCAATGGTGGAGTCTTCTGGGATGGATTTTCCCAGTTCGCTTATTTCTGTTCCGCAACCTATGACGCTCAAAGCAGGACCCGATGGCCGATCGATACACGTCATCTACTTTCCGCCGAGCAATCCTGAGTACTCTGGCTCCAGCATCGAGGGCGAGAAGCCCCCTTGCATGCTGTATGCTCATGGAGGGCCCACGTACTTCGCAGGACATGGGCTGGACATGATGACTCAGTATTACACGTCTCGCGGATGGGCATGGTGCGAAATGCCGCCGACTTTTTACACTCACCCCGTCTTAACAACGCACATATTCCAGGCTTAACGTCAATTTCGGTGGGTCGTCCGGATACGGGCGGGCGTACATCGAGCGCCTTGCGGGTAGATGGGGCGTGGTCGACATCGAGGACTGCATACAAGCTGCAAAAATCATCTCGCATGCGCCGTACAACCTCGTAGATCCGAAGCGGATCGTCATTCGCGGGACGTCGTCCGGCGGATTTACTGCGCTCGGCGCGGTCAGCATGGGCTCGGACTTGACGACGTTCGCGGCGGCGACCACGGGCTACGGGATCTCGGATCTGCGCATGCTCATGGACGACACGCATAAATTCGAGTCGGGGTACGGCCACGGGCTCTTGGGCGGGACGAGCGCGCAAATCCCGGAAGTTTATAAGGAGAGATCACCAGTTACGCATGCCGACAGCATTGTGTGTCCGCTCCTGGTGCGTTTTGTTCTGTCAGATTGCATCGTGCTCACGGAATACGCTGGCAGATTTTGCAAGGGGAAATCGACCGGGTTGTACCCAAGGAACAAGCTGAAGGTCGGTCTTCGTTCACGGGATATTTGGGTGGAATCTGACAGGTGCTTTGCAGCCATCTTTGAGAGCATCCAACGCCGGGGTGGAATTGTCGAGTATAAATTGTACCCAGGTGAGGGACATGGGTGGAGGCAGGAGGAGAATATGAGAGATGCGCTGGAGAGGGAGCTCAGCTTTTACGAAACCATGCTCAAGATCCAGTAGTTGTTGGTGGTCCAACTTGAATGTGGAACAGATGTGTAGGAGTATTGTAACATTTCCGTACGGCCTGTATTTTCGAGGGACTCGAGAGGTTAGTCATGGGCTCGGAGATCCTACCTAAACACTGCACCTTCCATTTCACACCTTCCAGGTACAGTGTAGGACCACCTGATGGGACGGGATCACCTGATGGGACGACAGACTTTTACGGCCACCCTGGGCACATTTTACCACCGGACTTTTTATGAATATATTGTGTTTCCTATTAACTACATTGTACAAAAGCCTCAGAGGCATCCAGGAAGTAGATCTTTCTGCAAACTGAAATCATTTGGAAAAGTTGACGAAACCGAAATTGATTTGGGCTGTATTTTAATGTTGGGTACATAGGTTGGTACCGGATCCTTCTGGAATTTTGGCCAAGTGGATAATACATGTTTTGGGCCATATCCCCTGGAAAATATCGCGAGCAGCACTTGAGAGACAGCCGGGATGCGCGATTTCGTGGAATGAGGCTGCATTCGGCATGTCACATCACGCTTCCCGATTCGGTTTTATCTTATCTGGGCCACTCGCTTTTTTCGCTGTGTCAGGACACCTCTTCACCTCACTCCTGCCTTCACTGCTTTCCCAATGGTTTTCCATGCTGAATCCCTCCATTCTAAAGAGAAGAAATCAACAGACCAGCAAGAAACATAGATGCAACGGGCCATCCAAATTTATAATGAAGAGCACGGCTCATCTTCGCAGCCAGCTCAAAGCCTGGCGGATGTGGTCAAGCAGGCAGAGCGGGAGTGTTTGGAGCAGACAAAGAAGCCCATTAGCATATCCAAATCGACACTGCATCGACGTGTTGATGGAGGAAAAAGTACGCGTGAAGTACACGAAGCTCAGAGGTGGCTCACAAGTGAGGAGATGGACGTCGTCATCAATTATGCAATTGAGTGTGGAAATCGAGGTCTGCCCCTCAGCCATCGGAGGCTGAAGGAGCATGTGGACCAGATTGCATGGGCACGCTGAGGGGCCATTTTTCCTGCTGAAGGTGTCGGCAAGCAGTGGACAAAGTGTTTTGTCTCCGACCACAGTGATCGTCTCGGCACATACTGGTCCCACCCGCTTGATCGATCACGCGCACGCGCTGTGAATCTGACCACAAAGGAGGAATACTTCGACCTGCTGGAACAGGTTATCGAGGGGAAGGGAGGCGAGGATCGCATTCCAGCAGAATTAATCTATGGCACTGACGAATCTGGTTTTCAGAAGGGCATCGGACAAAGGAGAGGGTCATCGGGGGTGCGGGTAAAAAACGTCAGCACCAGCAGCGCAGCGGGGATCGGGAAAACATCACGGTGATGGTGACTATTTGTGGTGATGGTACTTCACTCCCCCCGCTTGTTATCTTCAAGGGCGAGGCCTTCCAAGCGAATTGGAAGCAGGATAACCCTGCGAATGCTTTGTGAGTGCCTAAAATATCTGTAAGATGTGCTCTGCTGACCACAAATAGACTGGGTTATTCCAAAAAAGGCTACATTGATGGCGAAATTAGTGTTGAATGGCTAAAGGATTTCGAGAAGAGAACTCGAGCCCAGGCGGCAGGGCGACGGCAACTCCTCCTTGTTGATGGCCATTCATCACATTATACCCTTGCCTTCCTGGCCTTCACACGTGCGCACAAGATTGAGGTGATCGGCTACCCATCTCACAGCACACATGTCTACCAGGGCCTTGACGTGGTGATTTTTGCAATCTTCAAAGTGAATTGGAGCGATGTTCGGGACCGCTACGAGCACGAGGGAAAGGTGGTGGACAAGACGACTTTTTTGGCTGTCTATGCCGAAGCTCACTTCAAAACCCTCACACCGGCAAATATTCGAGCGGCATTTCGTAAAACGGGTGTTATTCCGCTAAATCGTGACGTTGTTACAGCAGATATGATGGCCCTGAGTCTGGAGACATCGTCGCGAGGCGCGCTCCTGGTTCAGCAGTCGAGCCCTGTAAAATTCATGTCAGGGATGATCACTGACTATTTGGACTACCAGAAGTTGCACGAAGCACGTACAGCCGTCGATGAGCCTACCGAGGAGCCTACTGACATGGCGCCTTTGTCATCGTCTGTCCCGCTCTTTATGTGTCAAGCCGTCGACAACCTGTCATCGACATCAGCATCATTCCTTATATCTTCATCACCACTCCAATCTACATCTGTGCCGCCCACGTTCAAGCCGTACACCATATCCCCAATTAAACTTGAGTCACGGTACTCGCATCTGCTCGATAGAGAGCCGCAGACATCAGGGAAATCCTCCCTAGCAATTTTGCGATATTTTGTCACAAAATATATTGCCCCCCAAAATATTTTCAGCACATTTGCGATATCCACAGATATTTTGTGAAACTTTTATGCACATTTTCTTACACAATCTCGAAAAGTCTAAAACAGGGTGCAGCAGGCATTACAAGCACCCCATTGAGTTTAGCAAGTGCAAATCTCAGCTCAAACAACCTCATGAAGCAGATTCCAGTGATTGTCCAATTGAGCTCTCGACGAGTTTTGCTGCAAGTCATTCAAACTCCGCCGATCAATCCGTCAAATAGCGGCAAACATTGCCACGACAACACTTTTCTCTTCCTCTTTCCACTTCCCTCAATCGCCTGCCCCGCCGCTTCCTTTCTCCTCAAGACCTTCAAGAACATGGGCTCCTATTGTGGCTGGTATTCCTGGGCCTCACCGTCTCTTGCTGTTGCTCTCCTGTTCTGCACTTCTGCACTTCTGCACTCCATCAAGACAGGACGTCTCAGGCCATCGCTCACCCTCACTCACGTGGTCCCGCAACATCGTCAAACAAGAGCAACCTTCCCTATGTTTCCTGTTCGCCAAACCAATACTCCTGTCATAAGCCCTTGCATATTTCCAAGCTACTGCATCCACCAACCAAGTTGTAGAATAACGCAAGACGCAACAAATTCCCAGGTCACGCAATCTGCCCTGCTGTCCTCACAGGTCTATGAACGTGAACCTGCCCCTCTGCCACTGCTCGCTGGCCCTTGCTCCCCTCCCCCGCACTGCGCTGTCCCATCTCCTGCCGCACTTCGAGCGCACGCGGGGCCCGCTGCAGCTGTCTCCACTCCCACACCGCACGGTGCCCATCAACCGGTCCATGCCGCCACCGTCCTTGCCTGGCCTGCGCTGCCCACCGCCACTCCCGTTCGCACACGTGCTGCTGCTCAGTGCAGACTCGGAGTACTATGAGCGCCCCGACTACCGGGATCCGTGCGACCACGACATTCCGATGTGTGACCTCAGTCATGTGGTGTCCTGATGGTTGGCCCAGGGCTGGTGTTTTATTTGGGTGGGTGTGTTAGTTCTGAACTACTGCAGTAGTATTTTTCTGTCCTACGTACTGTCAAATATATGGGTTCTTCACTCATCGCGTCATTGTGTCATTGTATGATATATATGAAGTGGAACTACAATGAAACCAGGCCACCAAGTCAATGATATTCTGAGCAATTTTTGAGATATAATTGTGATATTTTGTCGGGGGGGGGAAGATAATTTGAGCAAAATATTGATACCTCAACAATCTTCGATATTTCTCGACATTTTGAGATAAAATATCGCAAAATATCTTGGGGGGGTTTCCCTGATGGACGATCCGGGAGCAGCAGCTGGCCGACACATTGAGGGAAGCCGAGAATCGGGACAATCTGTGCAAGCGCGCGATGCTTGACATGCAGGCTGCAACAGTGCTTGCGGGGATGTACAGCAATCGTGCGCAGTCTCAGCTTCAGGCGATCGAGGAACGTAAGCAGAAGAAGCGAGGGAAGCGCAAGATGGGCGATGGGAAGGCCAAGTATTTCTCCGGTGATGACTTCCACCAGCTGTGTCTTGACGATGAGAAGGCAAAAGAGGACGAGGCAGTGGAGAAGGAGCAACGACGAGTGCAACGGGAGGCCCACGCCAGTGAGCTGGCAGAATGGAAGAAGAACAATGCTGCAATCAGAGCGAGGAACGAGGCAAAGAAGGCAAAGTATGCTGCTGACAAGGCAGCGTGGGATGTCGAAAGTGTCGCCGCCAAACTCCAGAAGCATCGTCTATGAGTTCTTTTTTCACCTTTTATTCATTGTCCTACTCCAAAGTCTCAAGAACTCACCGAATTTGTGGTCTGTAGTTCGTAGTTTCTGGCGGATTCGAAGTCCACACTCCGAAGTTGCAAGTTCCAACTCTGTATGTCGTAGTCTAGGAAGCTCACGTAAGCACCATTTTGGGATGACCTGGTCACATCGCCTGTGACCGTCCTCACTGTTTCTCCTAGCTCACGCGTCTTCGGTTCGATCCCCCGCCCTAACCACCGGAGCAACACTTTAGACACTCCGCTTTCTGCCGCACCGATTTCTTAACCCCATTGAACTCCGGCGCCTAGCGCCCGCACCATTTCACACCGATGCCATCAAAGAGAACAGCTCCAAAAACGGCGGCCCGGACTATTCAACTACTTCGGTGACCGACGGATCAGTAAATACTCGGCTTCAAGCCCCCTGGATAACGTGCCGCAACCCCCGCGTCCACATGATGGGCGCGAAACGCGGCCCCGGACACACAATGCTTGGCATTTTGCGGCAGGAGGGCGTCTAACCCAGCCAACGGAGGTCTGGGAGCGAGGAACCGAGGTTGTTGAAGTGAGTTGGGGTTGATTGCGGAGTTGGAAATGGCCTGGGAAGATTCCAAACAGTTTCGGAGTTCTGCTTGGCAGTCAACATAGGCTCGATTGTAGCCTGAGCGACTGAATAAACGGGATTTCATCATCATCATCACGCGTCTTCTGCCGCGTCGCCGCCGCCCCCTACATGGCCTCTCTGCCCATTGCGCACAACATCAACAGCACACCTCGCGTGCCATACGGTTTGCAGAGGTCACGTTTGACCGCCCCGCTGCCCATGCTGCTTGCCTTGCCCGAACTCTGTCAAACACACATTTCCACGTCCGCATGGCGACGTCTTTGCGGCCCGGTGACGATATGTCTGAGGTGGAGTCCCTCGGCTCGGTGTGTCGCTCTCGACCGTCTGCGCTTCTTTTTCCTTCCTTGCTGTCACGGCTGGTGCATGTGTGCAGAGACGGGCGATGTCGAGGAGGCTGCGCGTCAGGCTATGTTGCGCGCCTTCTCACCATCAAGTTGGTTCTCGCTGCGCCGGGTACACACCCGTCCCCACTGAGGCCAGCTTAAGCGCACACAGATGGTCTGTGATGGCAAACGGAGCTATCGCTCGTAAGGCGCGCTGAGCCCGACGGCGGTGCCGTGTATGTACTCTCTGTGTTAAGTATATTTCGGGAAAATAAAAGAAACATTGCTTTGACTTTCTTTTTTAATGCAACGGCCGAGCCAAAGCAACACAGCTGACAGGTAGCGTCCAAACGCGGGCTCCAGCGACGCGTAGGCGCGATACGGTGTATCATACTACAGTGTATGTGACTTTGTTTGGATCAGGTGCGCTCGGTGATCGGGAATGCCCGTTTAGGCACTCGGCAAGGTTTCGGCTGGCCGGCACATGACCGAAACTAAGGACTAGGGTCCTACGAACACGAACAGCTAAAGACAAGGAATAAATGGCGATAAAAAATGGCATAGTCGTCCCGGGTGGACGAAAGACTATGGTGTTGAAGTCCTGCTCCCGAGGCCTAAGAAGCCGGCAGACGAGGAGAAGGACGAGTCGGAGGAGGACGATGAAGGGTCCAGGACCGGAAGCGAGATGGAAGATTAGATTAGATTAATTGATTGCCGATATTTGCCGACGTGATTGTAACGCGTCCCAAGTGCTGTCCATCGTCTGATAACAGGATTCTGGCTTGATCCACTCCGATATGGGTCAGATTTCCTCCATTGACCACGAAATGTTGCATCATATAACATTTAACACTGAAGATGTGATCGGCCTGGTCAGAATTGCAGCCAAAGTCCATAAATTTTATTCCGAGACAAAACTAAATTTGGCCGTCCCATCAGGTGGTCCTACACTGTAGGTAAGTAGAACTACACGGCACGGTCCGGCTGAGGAACAACGGTTTCCAGGAAGGATCCCAGTGGACATAAGTACACTATCTTCCCTGGACCTCCGTATCCCCGTAGCCGATCTCACGGCAATGCCAAGAAGTCTCGCTCGAATTTCGTTCCTTCTCATCTTCTGTACATATCGTATCAGGGCTATCATTCGTGTCCTATCTTCTTTGAATCTTTCTCGGTTGATCAGTGATTATGTCATCAAAAGGCGCTGGGAGTCAGCCCCCCGTCGACGACTATGATCTGGGCCACAATTAGACGGGCACACCCTAACGCCGAAAGAGCCGCACCTTGTTCGTGAGGTACTCATTGGTGACGAGCATTTCCACGACGCTGGCGACCTCATACGGCTTGCCGAGTCGGCCGATGGGAATCATGTTCTGCAGCCGCGTCGCAAAAGCAAGCTCAATCAGCATGCGTACCGCATCGTAATAATAATACGCACCCTGATTTCGTCGCTGGGGTTCGCCATCATCGTGGTGTCTACATATAACCGCAAAAATAAGTAGGTACGGAGATGCCAGCTGCCAGTACTTAGGAAGATGGACGGACCTTCGATCAGCGCGGGGGCGACGGCGTTACACGTCTGCAGTACATCATGAGCGGGCGAAGTAGGATCCGGACGACATACAATTCCGTCTTTGGCATAGCGCGCGGCCAGCCAATGGACCAGACCGTGCATCGCGGATTTCGACGAGGCGTAGTGCGGCCCTATCACACCGCCGATGCCTAAGTTGGCAAGCCTTGAGCAGTGAGAAATCAGTGTAAGCGGGAATGTTCTGATGACTCGCCCGCTGCAACACTGTGTACACCGTCTGAATCAACCTGCCGTAACGATGAGGGCTAGCGCGCCGGAAGTTACTTACCTGGAGCAGAATACCACCCGGCCGTATTTCTGGGCGACCATGTGGGGGACACACAGTTGCGTAAGCTGGGATTATGCCAAGCTCAGTCCGGGAGACCGATGGCGCGCGGGTGTACTTGCCAGAAAGCTCGAGCCCGTGTTGACTCTCCACGTCTGCTCGAAATCCTCGAGCGTCACGCTCTCGATGTCGCCGCGCTTGCCGACGACGGTCCCCGTGGTGCCCGCATTGTTGAACAGGATATCGGGATGCCCGAGCGTGTCGACGACCGCAGCGTGCAGGCTGCGCACGGCGGCGTAGTCGCCCATGTCGGCCTGGAAGGCGTGCGCGCGCACGCCGGGGAGCTTTGTGAGCTCCGCGACGAGGTCAGTTGCGCGATCGTCCGCCGCGCGGTAGTGCACGGCGACGGAGCACCCGCGGATCGCGAGCGCCAGGGCGGTCGCCTCGCCGATTCCGCCGCTGGGGGGGACGGGGTGAGTGGTAAGCGGCGCAACCCCTGAGCGAGGCGGACATACGAGCAACCGGTGATGAGGGCTAGCTTGCCGTGGAGAGCCATAGCTTGAGGATCGCGTGTAACCGGGCAGACTCGGAGAAACGATTCTCATGATGGTGCCGCGGTGCCCACCGAGGCCGGCGTCGGTCAGTTGACAAGGGGGTGGGGCCAGTCTCGGCTCCAAATTTGGAGCTGGGTAGCCAATGGATGGCTCCAAAATATTCAGGCCCTTGCAATTTTCCTTCTGAGCAATTTATCGTCTGGTTGGAAATCATTTCGGCAATTTTTCGGCAATCACAGCCATCAGCAAGCAAGTCCGGTCCAAGGACCGGGACTGTCGCCGAGGTTGCGGCTTGCTCTATGTCCCTCACTACATGGGTAATATGATATCTCCTCTTTCTCCTCCATCTCATATAAGACCTCTTGGCTTTGCTCAATCCTTCGACGAGAGCTCAATTGCATTGATTCTTGTCAATGCATTCTAAGGGTGTTGAACAAGTGTTGAACGTTGAATCTCTGTCACTAGTCATATAAGGTTTTGGGCGGTGGCAGTGAAACAAATGTGGACTGCCACGCGAGCTGATTGGTGTGCCAAATTAAGGGTTTTGAGACCTCTTGTCCGAGGATCTCCCTCCTTTTCTCAGGGTTCTAGGTCATCCGAATCCGTATTCTACTAGTAGACTGCACCCTGACGGCTTCTCAATGAGAGAAGCTCGCAATTTGATTACCAGCGCTTCCGAGTCTTCCTGCCGTTGCACGGATCCTGTGTCTTGGCTACGGTTGAAGCAGCTTTGTTGTTCCAAAAATTGTGCGAGCTCACTGGCATCAGGCTCTACAGAATTGCCTCTCAGGATGCAATAGGCGTTATAGTTACGCGTCGGTAACCGATCAGGTATTGACCAAAAGGAATCATCTTCCCGAGTTACTAAATGCCCCGAGACACCCCTATTACTTGGAAGCACGCGGGAGTGGTTTGGCGCCATGTCTTTCACGATTCTGTTCATCCGAACGTACTGTGCCTGACACTGCAAGCAAAATTCACTCGTATTGCAAACTGCCCTCGCTTGGGCGCATTTCCCAACGGTTTCCCTCCGGAACATCCGGCAATTATGCCGACGTGTACTTGGAGTCATAAAAATCAAAATAAATGAAGTGAATCGGGTGAAAACCGAGGGAGAACGTCCTCACAATTTTTGGGACTGTTGATGGCTGTTGATCTCACATCAAATGCTCAGAATACTTGACTCGCTCGTTTTTACTCGTAGTATGACACTAGATGTCTTTTAGTATCATCCTCGAAAGTCACGGAGGGAAACCGTTGAGAAATGCGCTCTAGTGAATTTTGCCTCCGAAATTTCGGGTGCGCATGCATTTTATGTCCCTCGGAGAATTTCGTAGCTCATATGCAACTGTTCATATGGCAATACCGCTGTGGGCCAACTGCGGGCCCTTAGATTATCCTCCACGTGATATCTTCGGCTTTACTTGAGCCAAGGTCGACCGATGGCAGTGCACATGTTCCAAGCCAAGCCTTCTCCGAATTCCATTCAGGGACTAGCTTACGAAAGACCCCCTTCGGTAGTTGCCGGATGATCGCGATGAGAAGAGGTATAGATAACAAGTCGGTTGTCATGTTTTTTATTCCTTCCTCTTCCCCGCAGACATGGTCCATGTCTTCGATCTCCTCAATGCCCACGTCCGTTGTCCTTCATCCTTTTATTGTCCCGCTCATTGCCTTACAGGCCGCCGACTCGTTTGTTGGGAGGTGGTTCCGTCTAGAGGGGTCCGGGCATCCCAAAGAACGTATTGGGTCAAGGTATTGCAGCGCTCAGCGGAATGGCGGCCCTTGGTTGACGCTGCTGCAGGTTCACCACGGAAATCCGCGCCGGTTTGACAACATGGGTACGTCGAGCAACGCCCAGTGATAATGCCTGCCTAATGCACTCCGCAGGCGGCCATGGCCTACATCGTGCGTGTCTCGCAAGCCCTGCGCGCCTCTCTGACACGCCCACAGATATCAGTCAATGCCTCCATCATCTCCGATTCTGGCGGCACCTGCGTCTGCCCCACGGACGACTTTTGCCCGACTGGCTCCAACGCGGTATATGACGCCTGCGTGAACGACGTCCGGAACGACCTCATCACCGCCACCGCCGCCATAGCAGCCCTCTCCTCCTTTCTTATGGGTCTTCTGGCAAACCTCCCAGTTGGCATGGCCCCTGGTCTGGGCCTGAATGCCTACGTAGGTCCACTTGATTGTCACCTGTTGGCTCCTCCTGATATGTTCCAGTTTGCGTACTCGATCGTCGGCTTCCACGGATCTGGCATCATTTCGTATCAAGAAGCCTTAAGCGCTGTGTTCCTTGAAGGGTCTGCACGCCCACTGGCGATTTCAAAACTCCGACTGACGCCCCTATAGGTGGATTTTCTTTTTTCTTTCGCTTCTCGGTCTCCGCCAATGGCTTGTGCGCGTAATGCCCCAGTCTCTGGTGCTCGCCGTTGGTGCTGGTATCGGTCTTTTCATCGCGTGAGTGCCAGCATGTTGTATCTTGATGCTCAAAATACTTATACTCTGTAGATTCATCGGTCTATGTGAGTTTCTATGTGGCTGGTTGCCGCTTTCCCTCCTTATCGTGTAACAGCTTCTGGCGGCCTCGGCGTCATCGGCGGCGACACAACAAACTTCGTCGGCCTGGGCGGCTGTCTCCCGGAAGACTACCTCACAGACCTTCCTGGCTACTGCGCCCGCGGCGTACTGCGAAGCCCCACCATGTGGCTGGGCATCTTCCTCGGAGGGTACGTGTTTACACCCCTTCCCAGCACGCGCGTTCATGCGGCTTATAGGATTTTGACCGTGCTGCTCATGCTCTACCGTGTCCGCGGCGCTATCCTTATTGGCATCTTCCTCACGTCCATCGTTTCGTGGCCCCGCCCGACGGCGGTTACTTACTTCCCGCACACGGATGCGGGCGACGCTCTCTTCGCCTACTTCAAGCAGGTCGTCAACTTCCATCAGATCGAGAAAGTCGGGAACGTCATCGATGTGAGTCGGACTTGTCCTACGCCCGTCCGTACTTCTTGCTAAGCTGTTGGATGCAGTACCAATACAGGTAAGGACGAGCGTCTAAACTGATAGATCTCAACTGACTTGTGATCTATAGCAAAGGCAAAGTTTGGTATGCCCTTGTCACCTTCCTTTACGTGGACATCCTCGGTCTGTCCTATTTCTGTCTGATGATACCACAGCTGACTTCGATACAGATACCACCGGCACACTGTACTCCATGGCCAAGTTCGCTGGGCTGCGCGACCCTGTCACGCTCGACTTTGAGAACTCCACCGTCGCGTACTGCGTCGATGCGTTCTCTATTAGCATTGGCGCGCTCATGGGCACCTCCCCCGTGACGGCCTTCATCGAGAGCGCCACGGGCATCAGCGGTATGCATCCATCCGTCTTTCTGATATTCCTCCCGCCTTTCTAATAAGGGATGTTTATCAATGTAGAGGGTGGGAAGACGGGGATCACGGCAATGGTCACCGGGCTCTGCTTCTTCGTCTCGGTGTTCTTCGCGCCCATATTTGCCTCGATCCCCTCGTGGGCGACGGGCGGCGCGCTCGTCATCGTCGGCTCGCTCATGATCCGCAAGTGCGTTTTCCCTTTTGCAGCCTCTTCGCCCTCGCACGTTGCTGACCGTGCTTCGGTGCTTATCAGTGTGCGCGATATTAACTGGGACTACATCGGCGACGCTGTTCCGGCGTTCCTCACGCTCATCATCATCCCGCTTTCGTACAAGTGCGTGTAGCCCGTCGGCATCTACCCTTGCCGAGAGAGCTGACCATAACAATGACTCGTTCAGCATTGCGTACGGCGTTATCGCAGGCATTCTGTCCTACCTCACCCTGAACGGCTTACCGTGGGTCATCACCCGCCTCACCAACGGGCGTATCGTCCCCCCCAATATCGAGTTCTCCGAGGAGTGGGTTATCCCCCCGGCGGGCTCATTCCCTACTGGATGTGCGTCTCCCACCAATCAACAACAACGTATTGCTGACTTCGCGCCAGGCGCAAGGTCACCGGGACCCTCCCGCCGTTCGAGGAGAACGGCGTGCCGCTCGAGGTGCGCGGGCACGGCCCGTCGAACGACAGCGCGTCGGAGCACCGCACGGAGAAGTCCGACGACGCGAGCATGGTCGAGACGCCCAAGCGCATGGTGCGGTGATCCGCTCCAGCGCCACTCCTTCCTTCCCCACCAACCAAACCAAAAATGACCGCTACCCCACGCTCGCTCGCTCCCAAGTAGACTGCCGCTCTCTATCTTTGATCAACCAACGTGTTGTTTGTTTGTTGTACAGCCCGTCCGGCGTGCGTGTGTCGGGCGGGTGCTACTACTGACGTCCGTCGCGGATGGATGGACGGTCGCTTGTTTCTTGATTCAACTTCAATTTGTACGATGCTGCGTGTATTGTTATCTGTCTTCTTATTCTGTCGTTCTGCTTGTTGTTTCTGCTGGGTTGGGTGGCGCGCCGTGCTTCATATATTGGCTTAATTTTATCGTGTATAGCTCGGCTCCTACATTCACTTACTGCTTACCTATACCTATAAAAACCACATACAAAGGTACTTACCAATTAAAAAATCTGCGAGTTTACATTGGTGTTTCATGCTTTACGTAAGTCGTGTAAGATCTGTGCTTGATTAGGCAAGGTCAGGGTCGAGGCTTATCTGCTGATCGCGACGTCGCGCTCGCTTAGATCGAGCCTCCACAAATGTCTACGCAGCAATGTACCTGCTCCAGACGCCTGGCCGTTATATCCACATATTGCAGCCCCTGGGCAGCATTTTAGGTTGATTTTAGGGCCAATTCTTTGCTCCATGGACCCCGTTCTCTGTCATCAGATGAATCTCAATCGACTCCCAGCTGCATTCAACTGTAAGAACTGTGCAACCAATTGCGACCTCTAGTAGATCTATGCTTCCGAAGTTTGGCCCTTCTCTAGCCCCTGAGGTCTGAGGCCTCGGCCAAGATCGGAGACCGGTTGGCTTGTGAGCCGGATCTTGTCCTTTCTCCTTCCGCGTTTCAAAACCTTAGAAATGGGGACTGGACTTCTTCGACTGCGCATGTTCCTACACTTCTGAAGAAGCTTGCTATAATCATGCGTGGGTAGTCGAGGAGACCATCACGGCTTCCTGCGCTAACTCCCGGGTCCCAATTGGCAAATGCTCTCCCCTTCCAGACTCACCGAGTCATGTCTTCCACTTCGCAGACCGACGAACGCGCCCCCCTCCTTGGCCCTGGCTGGCACTCGCCGGCCGCCTGGCTGGCTACTAGATACTCTGGCGCCGCGCTGATAGTCCCCGTGGCGCTCATCTGCCGCATCGCAACGCTGCTGCCGTCCACGACGACGTTCTACATCCTGCAGCAGTTCATCTGCCGGCTGCACTACCGCACCCACGGCCCCGATCGCATCCCCCCGGACGGCCGTATGCCCGACGCGCTGTGCGTGCGGCCGGACATTGAGCGTAACTACGCGGCGTTCATCGCGCTCGTCGCGCTGATGGACGGCATCGGATGTGTGTCTTTCGTTCTCATGTGAACTTGCGGCCGATTTAGTTGAACCGACTTGCTTTTCTTTTCACCATGTTAGCGATGGTGGGGTATGCTGCGATCAGCTTTGTCGCTGCGCGTGCTGGCAGGCGCCCCGCGATGGCGGCGGTCCTGGCTGTGGGGCTGATTGCAGACGCCGCTATTATTATTTCGTCGCTGGGCTCCAACACTCTGATAGAGCTCCCCCTATTCGCCCTTTGGTTGATAGCGTCCTCCTTTTCGCAGACTACACTCATTTCATTCGTGGCAAATATATATCTTGTTGACCTCGTAGACGAAGAGAAGAGGTAAGTCGAGAACTAGTCAGCGTAGTTTTCTTTTCTGACCTCATACAGGACGTCTGCGCTGAGTTCTCTCTCTGGTTGGTCGGCACTCGGTAAGAACCGGTTTAGCTCATGATGATAAATGAACCCCCTGAACACCCGCCTCGGTGGCGAATCAAGGCAGCACACTTTCGTTCACCCTTGGCGGCACAATCACCACCCGTGGAGGAAACCTGCTAGCCGTGTACTACATCGCCGGCGCAATATGGGCCGCCGCATTACTCTACGTCTGGCTCGTCCTCCCCGAATCCTTCCCGAAAGGAAAGCGCGAGGACCTCCGCCTCCAGCGCGAGCAGGACTCGTCCCGGAATGCACGCAGCAGTGTTCTCCGGCTGCCCGCCTTCCTTGCGCCCCTCAAGCACCTGAAGCCCGCGCGCGATCCGCGTACGGGAAGACGAAATTGGCGGCTGGTCATTTGCGCGGTGCATATCTTCTTCGCGGGGCTCGGGGGCGGGTTCGCGGTTGCCTCGCTCTTGACGATAATCACCTCGCTGTACCACTACACGCCCGCGGAGGTTGGAGCCGAATCCTGCTTCACATGCCCATCTCGTTTATAATTTTGCTAGACAGGCTATACGCTGACCGCGCTGAGCGGCACGAACATGTTCGTCCTCACCTTTGTCATTCCCGCCCTCGTGCGCGTCCTCCGACCTTGGTATACGAGAACGAGGAATCCGAACGGCGCGTCGGCAGACGAAGACGCGGAAACGGAAACGTCGGACGATCTAGACGTCCACATCGCCGCCGTTTCGTGGGCCATCGAGGCGGCGGGGTACCTCATCTTCGGGCACACGACCACGCGCGCGACCCAGCTCGCAGGTGCGCTTTCCAATTCCAATTGAACGGGCTATGTATCAGAATTCATCGCCGACTGGTCTCTGCAGCTGTTATCTTGGTTGGCTGTGGTCCGGGATATTTCCCAGCCGTCCGCAGCTTGGTCGCCGCCTCTGTCGAGCCGCTAAAGCAAGGTATCTGGGCCCTACCTATTAACTACATAATTCACCTTGAACGTCCTCCAGGGGAAACACTCGGCATGATCGAAATGGTCTGGGGCCTCGGGGTCTTCCTGTCACCGCTCCTCATGGGGAGCATCCTCTCCGCGTCGGTTCCGCTAGCTTTCTTCACATGCCTAATACCTGCTTACTGCGTACATATGCCAGAACGATTTCGACCGTGCCGCAGACGATATTCTATGTCCAAGCCGTGCGTAATTTACTCTCCTGGCAGGCTGAAGTTGAATTGAACTGGACATGTAGTCCATCGTGTTGTCGGCCGCGGGCATTCTGCTGTTCGTCAGAGACTCTGACCGGTACCACCATGATAAACCCCACAGCGGGCCAGCACTCGAACGGTGAAAGTGAACGTGCAAAATGCAACGTTCTGTGCGAGACTCGCAGAGGATTTGACCTTGTTTCGCAGAGTTTGACGGTCTGTGTTATAACGTTGGGGATAGTTGAATGCAGAGGGTTGCGAGCGTCTATCCATTCGTGCATCTGAGAGTATAGATTGAACAACTCGAAGCGACCGCCTAGTACGATATTCTGAACCCCTCTCGACGCACCTGAGCTCAAGTCGCGACCACAGTTTCTGGTGGTGTTCGTCCTCCGAGTTGGGATGTTCGCTGGAGTTGGATTATCTCATTTCTCTACGGATAGTCCTTCGCCCAAGACAGTGCTTATTATTTATAGCACACTCTCGTGTGCGGTTTTGACAAAGGGTGTATAACATAAAATACTTATATAGGTTGGGCACCTCACTGGACCTTGGCCTTGGTCGCGCTCCGCTCGGCCTCTGCCTCTGCGCGGAGGCCTTCCGCCTCGACCTCGGCCATGAGCTTCTGCTCCATGAGGATGCGGTCCTCCTTGGACGCGTTCTTCATCTGGCGCTTGGCGGCATCGACGCGCGCGCGGTACTCGCGGTACTTGTTGTCTGTGCCGAAGAGGCGGTCGCACCAGCGGAAGGACGTGCTGAAGTTGTTCGTGAACGCCATGTGGTGGAAGTCGTGGTGCTCCGCGCCGGACCAGAAGGGGACGATGTGCTGGAGGGACCAGGGGAAGTCTAGGCACAAGATGAATGAATTAGAACAAGCGGGACGCGATGAGGACGGAGAGCGTACCGTAGCCGCTGTGCGCGTCGATCGCCTGGAAGAGGCGGAGCGTGATCCAGATGTACACAGTGGAGATGTGCAGGTTCGAGGTGAAGTAGCAGAACAGCAGCGGGCCGGCGATAGTGCCCGTGCCGAGGATAGCGACCTCTGCAGGGTGCGCGTACTCGGCCGCGAGTCCGAACGGCGCCGAGTACTTGTGGTGGATCTTGTGGATGTGCTTATACAGCGGCCCGTAGTGCAGCGCCTGATGCGCGAAATAGTGGAAGATGTCCTCGAAGATGAAGAAGAGGGCGATCTGCGGCGCCATGGTCCTGAGAGACGGGAGCGGGACCTGGTAGGTGCTCATGCCGATGGACTCTGCCATCGGGTGGAAGAACCAGATCTAGGTGCCGGTCAGTCATTATACATGATCAAAAACTCTTGGACGGACCGCAGGCAGCTCAATCGTGAAGTGCGAGAGCAAGACCTGCTTTGTGCACTGCCATTGCTCCTGAGGACTGTGGATCTTATTTGGCTGCAGTTTCCAGCGGCGAAAGTACGGAATGGCGTCGATTATGATCCAAGGGATGCTTCGGCCAAAGTAAACGATCTAAGAGGACCTTAGCCGCCTTCTTTGAACGACATTGGATCGCCCCCGCACCTCGTGCATCAGGAAGCTCATCAAGCCCGTCGCAATTACGGGGTTGCCGATGTAGATGTACCAGGCGACCCACTGCTGCTCGAGCCACGACAGCGACGTGAAGTCCATCGAAGAGTCGTATGGGGAGTGGATGTTCGTCGCGTTCACCGCCGACATAGTGAGGAGGATGGGAGGAGGAGGGTGACGAGGGAGAAGGAAGCGTGATCCCTTTTAACCGCTTCAAAAAACACACCACTTTTCTTTTTGCCATCATCCATCATCCACGTGACCTAGCCTCTTTCCAACCTCGATGAATCGCGAGACTCCAGACTCGCCACGTCTCGACCTACGGACTAGTCATAGCAAATACCCGCCGCGGGTTTGAGCCGTTTCGGTTGCGACTATATATAGATCAGGTACGTCGAGTTCAAAATTTGCGTGGCCGCTTCAAGTTATTCGAGTTATATACTCTCAGATTCCCGAGTGGATAGCTGCCCGCGACCCTCTGCGCTCAACAATCCTCAACTTTACAACATAGACTGGCAAACGCCATATTATGCCGCGGCTCGGAATCGTGCCTTGGTCCAAGCTTGAACTGAATTCCGACTCTTCCAGGTCCAGACAAATATAAGAAATTCTTCAGCGACGTATGATGGGTCAGTTGCAGACAATGTATTTTAGCAGCCTTTGGGAACGCCGAAATTGTCCGTATAATCAACGGCACCAATCCCAAGTCCCCTACTCGCGAACACCTTCCACAAAAGACACTTGTTCGCCCCGCCATACCTATTCTGGTCCGCCTGGATGATGGCGTCGCGCGCTTGCAGGACTAGGCGACGTCGTTATTCCGGGAGTGCGAACGAAGGAAATGGAACTACGCACAATCAGGCTGGCACGGTTGCAGCGCGAGCGCGTCTATGAACAGGTGGAGGAACACAACGTTGCCTTGCGAACCAGTCGGGTCCGTTCGCGCGGTTTTGCTGAATCCGTGGGCAGAGACGAGCTCCGCATGCACGTTGTGCAGCATGTTCGCCCATACTTCGCCAACGTCTGACAGTTGACATGGAGAGATCAGGGCGCCGCGGAGTCGGGGGTTTTGCGGGCGGACGTACCATGCACTTCGCCCGCCTGCAGGAGGCTGGAGTAGGTGTATGGATTGACAGTTCTATATACAGTGGCGTCGTCAGTACTAAAGCGGATTTGACTGTACATCGTTGAACACTGACGAATTGGTGGAGTAAGAGAGCGGATCGGAACGCCGCCGTCGACGTACGAGCCGAGGATGAAATCAGTAATGGGTGACGCGACTTGTTCCGTCAGTTGAGTCATCGTTAGATTCAGTTTAGTGGTGGGATGACATTTGGAAGGAAGGAGGCAGTGCATACTCGGCCATGGCATCACCCCAAGCCCTTGCGATTCCACAATCTCGAGACACCTGCCTGTCCCGCCGCCAGTTATGCGGTTGGTGATCCCGTGCGTCATTATTTCGTGCACGACGATGTCGTTTTCCAATGCGCCGTCACGCATGGGCTAGTAAGGGTAAGATCAACAAATCAAATTAGAGCGCATGTAGGATGAGAGTCGGATGGGTACGCACGTCAGTGAGATCCCACAGATACATATTCATCTGTCCCGATTGGCCGCTAAAAGAGTTGTTTTAGCTCAAAGCCGCCTTTGCAGACAAACAAAAAAGACACACTCAGGCGGCGTAGCAAAATTCGCGTTGTCAATCCCCCTACCGACGCGAGTACGCGATCGCCGCCCACCCCGCCCGCGCCGTTCACGTTCGTCTGCTGGAAATTCAACGCCGCCTCGGTGAATCTGTTACGAGTCCTAAAATGTAATTTTAGACTCGTTATTTTTACATCGAGTTTCCTGCATACCGGGATGTTTTTTGCACTATGACGTAGAGGAACCGTGGTGGATTCATTTCCGTAAATGTAAATTTTCGTGAGACTTTCCTGCTTTTAAAGGCAATTTAGTCAATGTTTCTGACCTTTTTTCACTCACTTTAGCACGTTCAACTTCGTTTTTGTGCATAAACTCGCTTCAGCTTTGTATGATATTGTCCTGTAAGCAGAACTGGTGAAGGTGGCTGAGAAAAGGGTTGAGCACCTGTAAGCAAGATATAATGGCACCGGGAAGTAGCCCCTGACATGGCTAGGACGTGGCCGCACAAGAGTATGAGCCGAGCAAAGAAAGAGATAACCATTGGCAGCATCGTGCACTCCCAGATCATCCATCATCTATCTCCGTTAATGTTGAGAATTGTCCTCAGCGCTGTTGAACAAGTGAGGCTCGAAATAACACCTAACATTCCTCTGCTCTTTGGACAACAATTATCCATTTGTGAGCATGCATTCAGCAGTGTCGCAGATGTTGTCGAAGATGGGCATCACATGGATTGTAGACTTCCGGATCAATCACATCTGATATCGCGATGGAAAATTGTTATGGCAACTGCGATGGTCCGGATTCAGATCTGGGGTGCATAGGATCAAATAGGGATCAAGGTTAAAAATAAACGGACTCGTACTGCCATGCGAAGCAGTGGCCTCAAGCCCAAGTATTTGTACGCCAGATCGTGCATGGTGTTGACGATGTAGAACATGTTGGTGCGTGTGGTGTCCAGGTTCGCCTGCGTGCTCAGCGAGATGGTGGGGTCTTGAGTGTAGTTGAATATCAGGCCCAGCGCGGATTCGGAGGTGGTGGCGGAGAGGGTGGCATCGAAATACACGATTGCGTTGTTTCCTCTACATGGACGAGAGAATCAGCGGATTGGTGGAGAGGGCAGGTATTTTGCCGCACGAAGTGTCAGTGCTGGTGAACGTGCTGTCGTTATGCCAGCCCAGAGGGGACGATGTGGTATCCTGCGGATCTTGGAGGAGCTCGAATCCTTCTGTAAGGTCCTGCTTGAACATAGGAAGGACTCGATACTGCAACATGGACAGGATTAGTGACCCCCTGAATGGTACTTTAGAGTATCGCATACCACAGCCTTCGAGACAAAGTCGATCGACGAAATGAACCTACCCGAATGCACATCAACAAATGCCTCATACGAAGTGTTTGCAGTGCGATTTTGGACCTGGATGATGTGGGTCAAGGCAACAGAGCTGTCCAGTTGGACGAGATATTCCAGACTGGTTGGATGGTTGTTGTAGGTCCTGCCCAGCACCTTTTCGGCGGTCAGGACCACTGAATCAACGGGGACTGATGGAGTTGACAGAGTGTTCTTGGCTGGAGCATTGTTAGATGGATTCATAAGGTCAAATTGAAGAACAAACATGGTTGTATAAACAAATTTCCAAAGGAAACAACCTTGCCATTTTTGAAGGCAACATTAGTGACTGCATTTGCAAACAATATGTTGTTCTAAATAATACATATGTATATTAGGCTTTTTCGATGGGGACAATAAGAGTCTGCCTACGTACTGCTGCTTGACATACACATACTCTGCGATGCCTGTAGAATATCCTGACTTGAACTTGATGCTGCTTGCATTGACCTTCAGCTGTGTTTGGAAAAACACGGTGACAGTTTCTCCCAGACTGCCATCACGTCGGGACAATGAATGGTCCACCCCACTTTCGAAAGTCTGCCCAAAAATGTTCAGAAAGACAGTAGTTCAAAACATTGATTGGCCGCATGACTTGCCTGGTAAGATGACTTGGGGAAATATGTCTTGGAAAGGAGGTTGCGTACCAAGGGCACGACAAGCATTTCAATCGTTTTCTGAGCACGGCCAGTATGCTCCTTTAAAACATCTGCTGTTGGGCCACTGCTACAAAGGGTGCGGCGTTGGTTTATCGCTGCCTGAATTTTGCGACTGCGGAATCAGCAATCAGTGTGCATTGTTGGTGTGTCGGCATACTGAGAAGGTGCTCTGTGCTCAGAAGTGCATCTTGCTCAATCCAGCACAAGACAAGGATCTGCCGCATTTTATGAACAAATCTTGATGGAGCGTTGCGATTTCGAGGGAAAGATCAGGCTTTACAAGTGTATTTTTACCTATAATTTCAATATAAACTTTTATACAGTTCGTATGAATGATGGGAATAACAGGGGGAAAGGACTCTGCCGGTGTATGTGGAGTATGCATTCACGATTCGGATACAACCGATGCTGCGTGGGGGTCGAGTTGGGGTCACCCTGTGCTAGACAGGAAAACAGCACATTGAAAGTTTTGGACATCTAGTGGAGGCATCCTTTGGCAGTCCTCGTGCACGTGATGGCCGTCGTGTTGCTGTCATGGTGGTGCACCAACATTCCTCAGCTCTTGGCACTCACCTGACGATCTAAGTGTCGCTGCACCGCAGCAGCGAAGGTCGATGCAACTTCAACATATGGTTTGTAAACCCTGTCAACCAGCCTAATTTTATCCTGCCAAGTATTCGCAATGGTCTGACCAGCCCTGCATGCGACTTGTCACTCTTGCACGTCCACAGGTTGTTCAGGCATGCTAGTCTGTGCTCCAGGAGTTCAACCAACATCAGAACCTCTCCGAATCATGTGAATAAAAAGGAGATGCACTGCAGGGATTCTCATCCCGTACATGGCTAAGTCTCTCACTATCCTACCTCTGCTTATGTGTGATAGTCTGCCGAATGGATTTTCGCGCACGGGCCCGACCCCGCTTGGCCAAACTCTCAATCTGCAGTTCACACTTGCGCAACAAGATATCGCTGGACTGCAGGACACTGTGTATGAAATCAGCACGCCGGGCTCTACCTGATACAGGCAGTACTTGACCAAGGAAGAGGTAGGGCTATTGTTGAAGTCCTTTTGGTTCATTTGTTCATTGCTTTCCAGGTCGAACAATTTGCTGCGCCTTCAGAGGAGACCGTCTCGCAGATAAACTCGTGGCTCTCTGCAAATAATCTCTCCATCCTCATCCCCCATCTCCCCTGTGGGTGACTGGATTGCTGTCAACATGACTGTGTCTCAGGTGAATGCGCTCCTCGTGGTGGGCTTTTCAACGTTCCAGAACGAGGACACGAATCAGACAGTTGTTTGAACTCTTTCCTATTCCATCCTGAGCACTTTAAAAACCAGCATCAATGCCGTCCATCCCACCGTGACGTTCACTCATTCTCATTGATCAATTCTGCGCTTTATTGCTGATTTCAACCACGCAGTTTCCCAATGGCTTCAGTTGGAAAACTGTTCTTTGTGAACAAGACCACAGGAGCCTCCACTTCTCGTGCAATTCCTGCTGACTGCCAATCCGACTGGTCACCTGCCTGCCTCCAGGGGCTGTATGGCATTCCCTCAACTCCAGCCGAAGTGACGTCAAGCGTCCTCGGCGTCTCTGGGTTCGGCAACGATTTTGCCAAGAAACGCGACCTTGCAGTATGTTTTACGCCTGCCCCTTGACTCACTAACATTCTCAACCACGGCACAGGTCTTTTTGGAGACATATTGTCCCGACATGCTGTCCAATACAACATTCTTGCTCATTTCTGTCGATGGTGGCATAAACAATCAGCTTCCAATAGGAGCTTCATTCGGACCAGTGCATAGCTCTTCAAGGATCACTTGAGGCAGGGGCTCCAACATTATTTCAGGCAATCAACATCCAGTATACTATCGGTCTTGCAACAGGGGTCCTGATCACATTCATCTCGACCAGTACAATTGCGAACGACAGCTTGACAGAATTCCTGGACCAAGCTCACCACCTACTGTCCATGTCTGACCCTCCGCAGATAGTCGTGAACACATATGGGGGGCTCGAAAACCAGGTTCCGGTGACAATAGCCATGTAAGTATGTCTTGACACAGAGTCTGTTGATGCTCATCCCCATGCAGTGCCCTATGCAATGCATACTTGCAACTCGCTGCCTGCAGGGTTTCATATATTGTCCAGACCGGGATTTGGGGCGCAGGTGGGAATCAGTTTGATCCCGACTGTAAGCTATTCGATACACTGTTCCCTGCTATATGCCCATTGTGCGTTTTACCTTCTTTCTTCTTCTATGCTTCCATTTGAGCTTCTCCCCAGTGTAACGGCCATCGGCGGGACCGAATTCTACCCAGAGGAGACCGTTGAAACTGCCTTGCCGTTTAGCGGCGGCGGGTTCTCCGGATTCTTCAAGCGCCCACGATACCAGGACGTGGCGGTCTCATCGCACCTTAAATCCACAGGCAACATGCACTTGTCGCTGTTCAATGTCTCTGGGTGTGCTGGTGATATGCCTTTCTTTTCTACAATGCATTGTCTGACATTTCCACAGTACCCGACCTCTCGGCCATCTCTCAAGCGCCGTTCGTGTTGGAAGGCGAGGTCATTGATTTCCTGAACACCCCAGTGTTCAGTGCCGACATCTTCACCGCCACCATTGTGCTGCTGTCCGCCCGGTGCATCACCGCAGGCAAGCCTGGGTTGGGGTTCCTCAACCCACTTTTGTATCAGAATCTGAATGTGTTCGCGGATATGCTGAGTGGTGTGTGCTATTCCTATTCCTATGGTTCCTATTTGAGATCACTCATCAATTTCAGGAAACAACCCGGGGTGCATGACAGACAGGTTCAACGCGACGGTGGGATGGGATCCGGTTCGTTTTTGGTGTATTTTCTTTTGGGGGGGTTCAGCGACTGAACACATGTTTGTTGCAGGTTATGGGCTTTGGCTCTCCGGTTTATGGAAAATTGAGGGAAATATGTGCGAAGTTGTAGCGTGTATACAGGCTTACTGTCGAATGTTGAGTGCCCATGTGGAAAACTTGAAAGAATGCCATAAATCCAGACAATAACAATATAGCATTTGGCGAACCAGCATCATTACGTTGCCTGGAGAAAGTCCCCATCCATGAGTGTGCTTTGTCCTTATTTTTCTCATCACTGTGCGATCCACGACGTGCCGGTTTCGATGTGAAAGTCGCTGACAGGCAGGTTGAATATCGCTGCAGAACACCATAGTAAGAGGATTTTGGTTGCTGCGATAGCCCAGACTCGGCACAGCCCGCCCGTGCTCTGTGACGCAAGCACTCTTCAAAAAGAAAAGGAGGTTCAAGGCTTCAAGCTTTATCTTTGCCATAAAGAGTCGCAGTTGCGCTCATGGTGTCGTCAGAGGAAGCCCTTGTAACACTAGGTTGCTGGAAAATGCTGGCCCACACATGGTAAAGCATCATATACAGTCTCAATCTGCCTGGTCTCACCCTTCTCAAACTCTATGAAGCAAACACACATATTTAGCGAGGTCGTACACAAGGGAGGCGTGAGAGAAAAGAAGCTTACCCTCCTTGAGCTTCGCCTGCCACACCTTTCTCCGCATGTATACAATGGCAGGGTTTGCCGCCGCTGTCAGGCAGCGCATACATCATCGCGAGCACCGTGATAACGATTGTGATGGCGAGGACGATCTTCTGGATCTTGTTGTTCTTTGAATCATCTGCATTTCAGACGAATTAGCTACATAGGATCCACACAGACTATTTCGGTCAGAAAATACTTACTGCTCCGAAGTGCGACACCAATGTACATGACGATGAGCTGCTTGGGCAGCGACACGATAGTGGTGACAAGGAAGACCCAGAAGGGCATCCCGCATGTCGTGAAGACGGCAGTCGTGACTGTGTTGATCAGGGGGTGGCCAAATTTGATTATGATTAGGGGCCACTGAGGGATGTACAGTGGGCTGGGAGCAAGCTGTATCGTGCAATGATGGCAATGACTAGCCCAGCGTTGTGTACGGCATGCGTGAGGCACCCATAGGATATCTTAGTGAGCTCCACCTTTTCGGCACGTGCGTGGCAGAGGTATTTGAAAAGGCTGAATCAATCCTTGATTAGCAGGGCAGGGAATAAGAAAGAATGTGGGGCGTCCTTGTTACATGCATGCAAATATGTGTAATCATGTATATATAGTCCCAGAACCTATGACAGATTACTCTGTCATAGTGGCCTTTTGGTCCAGTTGGTAGTGGTGCTAGTTTTGGGGCATGACTATTACAGTCCTAGAAGGCGCATATTTCGCCGAGGAGTGTGCTGGCTGGGGAGGGTTAACTATGATTAGAATTTAAAAGATTTTGAGGGCTCAGATGAAGGTCGAAGGGCACTCCCTCTATGACATGGACCTGGAGGTACAAGTCTATCCCTTGAATTGTGAAGTGGAGGTTTTCGATAACGCCCGCCGTGGAATTGGATGTAGAGACTGTACCTGTGTTGCAATGTGGCAGGCCGTGGCCGCATGCAGTAATGCAATGTGGATGGGCCGTGGCCAGCAGGCCAACAATAGCTACAATGCATTGCTGCCATTGACACCTCCACCCTTCCCATTTGGCCGAAAATTTGAGTTTTCAGCCCCCAGCATTTTGGTTGTTCCCGACTGGGCTTCCTGGTTTATTTTTGATCCCATTGATGGTAGCTGATGCGATTCCATTTTTGGTCAGGATTTCAGTTGGGACCAGGTTGGGAATCCTTTTTTTGATGGCAACAAATATTGATACCCTGCTTGCCTTCCCCGCTCTACACATCAATAAATGCTTCCCATGCTCCATGGCTGTCCTCCCCGCTGATCCATCACTCCTCTCGGGCTGCCATCAATGCATTCGGCACTTCCCTTTGCTTTTGGTCCACCGCCATTCTTCATGCCTCCTGCTTTGATTGTACATAATTGTATTACCCTTTTACATCCAACCTTTCCCATTCTCTCCCTCTCTCTCACCAACACCCCCCTCCTATTCATCCTATTCACTCTACCCAATATCTACCTAAATATACTTCGCACTTCACGCTCCTGTGAACTCTCCAGGCCTTGCACTGGAAAATCCACGTCATCCGCCTCGGCTCCCTCCTTGTCCTTCTAACAACCAGATCACGTAACATCTGGCGACTTCACAATAGCCAGACTGGTTAAGTGCCTGAGCGCTTGTGCTTGTCAACTTACCAGATCAGGTGCATAAGTGCCTTGGCGGTTCACAAAGCAGGCCGTTTAAGTGCCCGGGCGCTTATCGGGCCACGCCCCGAACACCGGTCACATGGACCAGCACAGCCTCACCTCGCTTCCATCTTTCAAGTCTGAGTCGTGCCCAAGTCACTGGTCGTTTTCTTTCCCATACTCACACTTGTACCTTGTACATGGGGCCTCTGTCCCTGAACTTCAAACTATTCCCTCTCTCAGCAAACACTGTTCCTTGTTCCAATAAATAAATAAATATTTTTAATGTGAGCCCATCTTCCTTCAAGATCAGGGTGCAGCGCTAACCCCGACCTTTGCCTTTGTACAGAGGCTTTGGTTTCGGCCTTGACACCTGCTTTCCTTTATCCTTCGCCCCCTCCCCCTGCATTCTAGGTACAAATAATAAATTCTCTTTTTCACGGCCTAGAATTGAGCACCACTTACGCAGATCTTGTACGGTGCCCCTCCTCCACCACCGCTCCACGCTGCGTACTCATGTGACGTGGTACTTCCATCTCCAATGCTGCTTTCTCGTGCCACTTCTTTGCTGGTGGTTGTGCACCTTTGTCGCTGGGCTCCGTTGCCTTCCTCTTTCTATTTGTGGGTCAATTCCGTCCTCCTTTATCCAGCGAGACTTTTGACTCACTTGGGCCTGGCACGCTTGCCCTTCTGTTTCTTCGCAGGTGCGGCTGATGTCTTTCCCTCCTCGTCATTGTCCTCGTCATCTTCCTCATCCCTGGCATCCCTAGGTGTATTTCAGCGCAGGTTTTTTTGGGTTATCGCTAGGTGTGCCCCTTGCACACTGCAGCCTACTCACCTCCTGATCTCCCCCGATTCCAGCAGCCGCTCCAGCACCCACGTCATGTCTTCTACCGCTGCCATCCACTCCTCTCGCTCCGTCTCCCCGCGCTTCTGCGCCACCTCGCCCCACCAGACCAGCCCTGCCATGACCTGCAGCAGACTGTTTTTCCCATACATTCAGGCCATCTTGCTCCAGTCCGCTGTCATGGGGCGGGACAGCTCCCCATTCTCAAGCTCCTCACGCTCCTCGGGCTGTAGACTCCACCACCATGCCCACCACAGTCTGACCCACAACTCCTCTGCTTCACCCTTCGCCTGTCGGCTCCCCAGTTCCGACCCCAAAGTCGGTGGCAGCGTCCACTTTCTTCCTCGACTAATCCACCCTGTCACTTCCTGTGGATGCCCCTTCTTCGGCATCTGTCACATCCCATTGACAAAGCCCCAGGTGCCCTCGAATTCAAAGAATTTCTGTACACACCGCCCCCACTGTGGCCCCCAGATCCTTCCAAGCTCGAATGCGGTGTGTGCACACCCCAACTCTGTCGTCCACTCGGCGCGGTCGTTGCGTTGCCAATACTCAGCATATGTGTCCTGCTGCACGCCTTGCTCGGTGGTCGCCCATCCCCATTTGGACATCCGACGACTGCACCTGTGACGCGGATGTTGAAGATGCCGTCCCTGTGGCTGCAGGTTGCGCTAGCATTGCGGGCCTTGGGGGAGCAGGACCTTCCTCCTTGCGTCCTCCCCCCTCTCCCCCCGTTCCAGAGGCTGCCGGGGTCGCGGACAGCAACGTGCCTGCTCTGGGTGTCCCTACTGCTCGCGGATTACACTCACTCTCAGCTACCCACTTCATCAGCGTAATCTTTCGCATGTAATAGATGTATATGCACAGAAACACTCTTGCACAAATGAAATCATACTTTTTTCGACTTCTTGAAAACCTTGCCAGCCAAATGTTGGCCAATTGACGGGCGCCAATCCCTTTGTCGTTCCCGCGTGCACACTACAGAAGTCGAAGGTCAGAATCATAATGCCATACACAGCTTCCACGCTCTTACCTCGTTCCTGAATGGCATCAACAAACGGTTGGAGGTAGAACACTGCATTCTCAAGGGTCTTGGGTACACCTGCCGTCAAACATGAGGAATTTCAACAAGCAATCTCACTTACACGGTGATCTCTTCTCCGGTCCACGTCAGACTGTCTGACAGCGACACCTCCCACGTTTTGAGGGCCTGCTGGTACTCGTGCTCCAGTCCCACCTCGCACTTGTATTTGAACACGGGTGACTCCTCTTCCCACATCTCCGCCGTCACCTTCGCCACAACATCGATCTCCTTGGGCGGGGTCCTCCCCTCCATCTGTGCGCATTTCGTCAGGGCTGCCATCCAACTTTCCACGTGCCCCTTGATGTGTGTGGCGAAGTATTTTCGGGAATAGTAGTGTATGATGCGCCCCTGCTGTGGCTTCGGAGGTGCGCCGTCCAACATGCCCATGAACAGGTCCTTGAACACGGCTTTATCGCTTTTCAGCAAGCCACTGTATTGGTCACGGTACCATGCCCTGATCCGCTGATACGATGCAATGTTAGTCACAGATTTTCTTCATTTTCAATCGAAATACTCACTTGTTGCAGCATTTTCATATACCCAGCACGGAACTGCTGCTCCTCCTCGCTCAACACCTCGTACACCACCTCGTCTGTGGCCTCGTCGGGCGGGTCCGTCACGTCCTCGGCTAGATCCTGGCCGTCCCACAGGGCGTAGCCACACTTCTTGACATACAGCTTCAACATTTTCGTGTCGAACTCGCCCAGCCGGCCGGTCTCGATCTCTTGCAGCCAGTCTTCCTTTCTCTTCTCCAAGAAGACTTTTTTTGTCCTGTGCACCCACAACTGTCTTCTGGGACGTGCCTTTGGCACCCCTTTTGCATGGCGGGGGGCTTTCACCTTCACGGTGGTGACAATTGTGGGAGGCAGAGGGTTTTCCGAGGTATTTGAGCCGGGTATAACACCAGGTGGAGCGTCGGGGCGCGGGGAGGTTGGGGCATCAGGGCATGGGGAAGTCGGCGTGTCTGGGCGTGAAGAGGGCAGTGTGTCAGGGTCCTGTCCATCGGGGCAGGGGCTTGTTGAGGTCGACTGCGTGTTCGACATCAGGGGGGTTTCTTTTTTTTTTTCTGTTGCTGTGCGAATGTGGCAAGATCCTTGGTTTGTTGACAAATCTCTGTTTTAACGTGAGTTCTCCTTCATCTCTCCTCGTCCGTCGTATCATTTCCTGATATTTCTGCCACCTATATACCAGGATACTGTCAAGTATCAGAATTCCGTCGGGGCCTGTCGGGGTCCGATGGGTCCTGTCAAGACAATAGCTTATGTGAACGATAAGGGAGGAACATCACAAAAAGGGGGACTTCGTTGATAAGTGTGAAGTCTTTATCGGATGCCGGATGGAGGTCCGACTCGGGGACCGACAGAGGGAGTGGACTTGGCTTCAGCTCGTGCGCTGCGCCCTTCTCTACACCCAGTGTCCAATTTCGGAGGAGAACGGAAGACCGAAAGGATGAGGACTGAGAAGAGGGAAACTTAGTCGATATTCAAACTGACTAGAAGCGAGAGTACATCGAGCTATTTAAATGATATCGTAGTGTAATTAATCATCGGAGGCCGATAGGCTCCGCGATGGGAATGAGTATGTAGGAGTCAATGTAAGTCAATGCTGTGTCGGCGGACATCGGAAGGCCGAGGACGCCGACGAAGAAAGTCATAGTGAATCATAGGGAGTCTTGAGCATATGGTGAATGAAGTAGCCAATAAGAATGGGGTCGTTTCGATTCGGTGATTCTCGGAGGCCGAGGGAGTCCGATGTCACGGTACGTGACAGTATCCCCCACTTAGCACCGAACCCATGAGGTGCTGGGAAATCTGCGTCAGTGGAACGGAGTTCGGGGCCGATTCCGATCGGCCGAACACTTTCCGCAGCAACTGTACAGTAGCACGTGATGTGAAAACGAAAAAAAATTCCACAAATTATCATCCACGCACCCCATCCCATCTCCACTACCCGTAATGCCCCGCAACGCCAACGAAACAACGGACGAGTACCACGCCTGCCTCGAAAACGCACGGGAGTCCGAGGCCGAGGAGTGGTCGGACGAGGGAGAGGCCGCCCTCCGCCACCATCTGTGCGCGGCGACTAGGAGGCGCAGAAAGGAGGAGGAGGTGGAGGCGGCCTGTCAGGCAGCTGCGGAGGCCGAGAGGGTGGAGGCCGAACACGTGGAGGCGGAAAAACGGGCGGCCAAAAAGGCCGAGAACGAACGGGGGGAGGCGGAGAACCGGGTGGCCGAAAAGGCTGAGAGGAAGCGGAAGAGGGCGGAAGTCAGGAGGGCCGAGGCAGCGGAGGCCGAGAAGGCCGCCAAGTTGAAAGGAAAGAGCAGGGCGAGGTCCGTCGAGGAGGAGGAGGGCCCTGACTCGGGTGCCGAGTCGGGGCCGTCGGCCAAGAAACAGAAGACGGGGGAAGAATTCCCCACCAAGGTAAGTTGTCCGTTCTCGGTTTCCGTCGGTACTAACTTCTGTTTAGTGTTCGCACTGCCGCCAAGTTGGCGCGCAGTGCCTGCGTCGTGCGAAGGGCTGTGCCTGCGGCCGCTGCCACGCCAGTAAGGTGAAGTGCAGCTTCACCTCTGGTGTGGCAGAGGTGGCGTCGGAGTCCGTCGGGGCCGCATTGGAGGCCCTGGTGGATCTCTTGTCGTCGGGGGCTGAGGGAGCAGAGAAGGATCGTCAGGGCCGAGCGGTGCAGGACAAGAAGGGGGCCGATGAAAATGTCAAGCACCACCGGAGGGCCGAGAGCAGCCTCCTCGGCATCATGGGGGCTGTCGTCGACAGCTCAGATGCCGCGGAGGTGACATCTCGCGCCCTCCGCAACATCGTAACGTTGGGAAGCGCCTGGATGCAGGTCATGCATCCAGAGGTGTGGGCAGTCGCTGCCCCACAGATGTTGACGCCGGAGCCCGAGCGGGACGAAAACGGGAACTTCGTCAAGATGCCTGTGAAAGGGAAGGAAGGGGAGTCCGGGTCGGGGCCGAGCGGGGGGTCGAAAGGGCCAGGACCCGATGAGGCGGGGCCGAGCGGGTCCGCCTAAAAGTGTTGTCTTGTACTATAGAATTGGAATTTTCCTTTTGAATAGTGAAAGGTGTGATGAGTAACATAAGGAAGAAAAAGGGTTTTTTTAAAACGAAAACGCTCAGAAGACCTTCATTGTGTAAAATCCTGTGCAAGACATCGTAAACGAGTCGCATCGGTGGCCGTCGGTGTCCGATGTTAGAACGGACCAGGACGGTTAGGATTTTTGGCGTGAAATTCTTCAACAAGATCTGCTGCGTGGGCAAGTTCATCGGCTCGTAGCCAAGATGTCTCCTCCGCTGTTCCAGCGTAGCCGTCCCAGCGAACAAGGTAGACTAGCGGAGGCCGACGGCGCCGATCGATTTTGCTGTCCAATATCTCTGCGATTTCATACTCGAGGTCTCCTTCTATCTCGATCGGGGCCGGCGGAGGCCGTTCTCGACCTGGTATAGTATTTGGATGTGAGGGCTCGAGTTGAGAGACATGAAAGACGGGATGAATTTGACGCATGTCTCGGGGAAGTTTAACGGTGAAGGAAGCGGGTCCGGGCTGGGCAATGACTTCAAATGGACCATAATAGAGTTCCGAGAATTTCCTAGTCGGTCGCGCCATTCGGAAGCCGAAGGCATTGATGTATACCTCGTCTCCGATAGAGATCTTCGGGTCCACGGTTTTCCGCTTGTCTGCGGGTCCCTGATAGCGCTTCTGTGCAGCGGCCATCTGAGTGCGAAGCTCTTGATGTAGAGCATCCAAGTCCATGATGAAGTCTCGGGCCCGAGCGGAGGTAATATCCCGCTCGGGGTGCACGGTAACCGACGGGTGATAGCCCTTGTTGGCGAAGAAAGGAGACACTCCGGTAGTTTCATTAGGAGTGTTATTGTAGGAGAACTCGCCTAGAGGGAGAAGTGCAGCCCAGTTGTTCTGCTGGTAATTGCAGTACATCCGGATGTATTGTTCCAAGGTCTGGTTGACACGCTCGGTCTGTCCATCAGCGGAAGGATGGTATCCGGCGGTGAAGTGTAGATGCATATTGAGCGCTTCTCCAAACCCGGTCGGAGGTGACATGGCTCGGGACTCCGTGCTTGGAGAAGACGTGAAGAACGAATAAATGGGCTAACTCGGACGCCAAGATTTTGCCGTGACAGGGAATAAAGAGTCCCATCTTGGACAGGCGGTTGACAATGACGAGGATGCTGGTATAGCCGTCAGACATAGGGAGCTGTTCAATGAAGTCCATAGAGATTGAGTCCCAAGGCCGCTTGGGGACTGGGAGTTGCCGAAGGAGTCCGTAGGGTCTATGGTGAGTGTATTTGCCGCGTTTGCAAGAAACGCAAGATCGGACGTAACTTTTAACAAAGTCTCGGAGTCCGGGCCACACATATTCCTGGAGGGCCGCCAATTCTAGCTGAGAAAGGGAGTATATAGGACCGGGTGGAGGTGATGCCCCATCCTCTAGTTCGATCTTGAGATCGTATGGCCGATGAGGTGCTAATTTTTCCGACTCGGAAGCCGAAAAGACATCAGCAAACTCATGATACTCCGACGGAAGTCCGGACAAGTCCGGAGCCGAGGAAATATCAGATGAACGTCCTAGGACCTCTGAGAGGCCTAGACGAAATAATTGACTACCTTCGCTGCATAGAATACTGGCGAAGGCAGCTGCTCCTATCAAGGAGACCGACGGAGGTTTAGCGTCAGCCGAAGGAGCGACAGAGGGCTCCCCTACGGGAGGGATGGAGCCGGTGGAGGTCGACAGGAGGCCTTCGGACGGAGCCGAAGGTGGAATTGCAGAGCCAGGCGAGTGGAAAGATATTTGGCCCGAAACCCAGTCAATCAACAGATTGTAGCGGGTGAGCCAGTTGTGTCCCAGGACGACAGAGCAAGCAGAATCCAAGGTGGTGACATAGAATTCAACCGGAGTTGTGTCACCCGAAGGGAACCGAACGTCGAGACGAATGATTTCAGAGATGATGGTCCCGGAGGACCCATCAAACAGACAGAGGCCGATCGGAGGAATAGAAATGTGTGTGAGATTATTGGTCGTACAAAATACAGGGTCTGCAAAACAATCGGACGAACCAGAGTCTATAAGGGCTCGGAAGTCCGACGGAATCTGCGGAGACTGCAGGAATGGGCATAAGGAATTTGGGTCCGTGAGGGCAGAAGCATTAAGTCGTAAAAAAGAGTCGGGGGTGTGATCGGGGATGTCTTCGCGACCCTCGGGCCGCACGGACGTCCGAGAGTCGCTACTTAGTTTCCCGACTGGGATGCAGTAGTCGGAGTTGCCGTGGTTCCCGAAGTGGAAGCAGCACGTCCGAACGCCTTCTTCTTGGGACAGGCGTCACTGCGGTGGCCTTTTCCTCCGCAAAGCAGGCACAGGTTCTCGGCGAGCCGACGGACTTTCTCGGCAGGAAGGAGTTTGCCGTCGGATCCCAGCATCTTTGCCCAAGGCTTCTCCGAAGTCGAAGTTTGAGCGGGGGATCCGCTGGAGTTCCCTCCGTTCCCCCCGCCTCCCTTCTGCTTCTTTTTCTTGGAATCGCTATTGGCATTGTTGGAAGTGGGATGATTGCTAGAGTTGCCTGAGTGGCCCGGCTTTGAGTTGTCAGAGGTTCCGGTTTTCACCGGCGGGGCCCGAGAATGCCGAAATCACTGCTCTTTCTGCCATTCCCAATGGGAGGCGTCAATAGATTGAGCAGAGATCTTGAGGACATCAAGGGAATCGGGTTTCCCGCCGGGAAGATCACGGAGTTTGAGCTGAATACACTCGGGAAGTCCATCATAAAAGACCTTTCGGAGAGCGACGGAGTTCCAGCCTGTAAGCTGTGATAGCTTATTGAAACGGACCAGATACTTTTGGATCTGTTGTCTGTCGCCCATACGTAGAGCAACTATCTCGTTCTCGGCGTCCTGTCGGGGATCGTAGGTGCCAAAATTGAGTTGGAGTTCCGAAACAAAGGTGTTGTAATTGTTAAGCCATTTCGGAGTGTTGTTCGGGTCCGGATTGACGTAGGACGGTTCGAACCATCCGAGGGCGTCTCCTGTAAGGTAGGAGATCATGTAGTTGACCTTCTGCTGATCGCGGACGAATGCCGACGGGCGATCGCGGAAGTTCAGAATGCCCTGGAAAAGAAAGGTTCGGAGTTTCTCGGGGTCCTTCCCATCGAACGTCTCGGGATCCCGAACTCGGGACCGAGTCTTGTCGTTGGACGTATCGCGTTGATTAAGTGCGTTGCCAATACCCTGAGACACGGCTTGGATGAGGGACGTAAAAAACAAGGTGGGGTTGTTAAACGGGTTCCGGTCGGGGGTTGAGGATCGACTGCGTCGGCCCCCGTTGCCCCCCAGACCGTCATCTCCGCCGCCACCTCCACAGTCTCTGCTGACTCCACCAACAATATCATGGAAAGGGTTGGTTGACGATCTTCGCGGACGTTTGCGTTCTTCCGGCTCCCGTGGGGGAGTCGGAGGCCGATGGTTCTCCCCAGAGGAGATCGGGGTCCGAGGGTGGTCTTCCTCGTCCGATTCTTCATCTATCTGTACCAGGCTATTTCTGCCTGATCGGGGTCCACCGGTTTGCGAGATCGAATCGAAGGGATTAGGTGAAGTGGGAATGCGGGTTTGGGAAGGAAGGGTTTGTGTGGAAGTCATACTGCCAGCAATGTGAGCGCTTTGCCGAGTGACAAAAGATGATTGAATATTTTGGCTGGCTATGTTTCGGAGGCCTGCGCTGTAGTTGATGTGGGAGTCCCGAATAGCCTGATCCTGTTGTCGGCGTTGCTCAGCGATTTCCGGAGGAGTAACCGAGAGTTGTGCAAGTCGCTGAAAGGCACGTTCGTTTCTTCGTTGGATTTGTGTGTTGAGGTCCAAAGCCATAAATGGGTGGGCGTAAGAAGAGTGAGTTTGAATATACTGTCAAGTATCAGAATTCCGTCGGGGCCCATCGGGGTCCGAAGGGTCCTGTCAAGACAATAGCTTATGTGAACGATAAGGGAGGAACGTCACAAAAGGTGGACTTTGTGGAAAAGTGTGAAGTCCTATCGGATGCCGGACGGAGGTCCGACTCGGGGACCGACGGAGGGAGTGGACTTGGCTTCAGCTCGTGCGCTGCGCCCTTCTCTACGCCCGATGTCCAATTTCGGAAGAGGGCGGAAGACCGAGAGGAAGAGAACTTGAGAAGAGGGAAACTTAGTCGATATTCAAACTAACTCGAAGCAAGAGTACATCGAGCTATTTAAATGATATCGTAGTGTAATTAATCATCGGAGGCCGATAGGCTCTGCGATGGGAATGAGTATGTAGGAGTCAATGTAAGTCAATGCTGTGTCGGCGGACATCGGAAGGCCGAGGACGCCGACGAAGAAAGTCATAGTGAATCATAGGGAGTCTTAAGCATATGGTGAATGAAGTAGCCAATAAGAATGGGGACGTTACGATTCGGTGATTCTCGGAGGCCGAGGGAGTCTGATGTCACAGTATGTGACAGCATCCAAAATAGGTGGTGTTTGACTGTCCCCTACTGTACACTGTCAGAGGTCCCAAAAGGAAAAGTGAACATTACCAGACTTCATGAGGCATTTCAACTCATTCAATTGGAACCCACTTTTATTCTGATGAACTTCAGATTCATATTCTTTGTACTACTGGACAGTAAGGGATAATAATGTAATGTAATGTAATTAAATTGCAACTGGTGAGATTCGAACTCGTGCTGTACTGATGACACACAAAATGGCCCTTGTGGAATTTGGAATAAAAATTTGTCTATTCAAATATATTTGAGCTCACTGGGTGATGTACACCTGGTGTGGAAGTGTAACATGTATTAGATGGTGGAGTGGTTAATGTTGCTGCTCCCAATTTTGACTCTGTTTTGTTGGACTGTTGTTCAATCCTCAGTGTGTGTATTTTTTTTACTTCCCACCTTATCTCTACCTTGTCTCACTGGCACAAACATCATTCTCAGCAACACCTATACTCTTTGCTGTCTCCATTTCATTCATTTTGGCTGTTCCAAAACACGAAGCACCGAATTTTGTGATGTTGATGAGGCTTGAACAGTTCAGATACAAACATCAGTGCCTGCTGTTTGGCCCATTGAACATGTAACCTCAAATATGATTTCAAAAGTGCATTCCTTCCCTCAACACAGCCCAAGTATGCTTGCATTTTTCTTCAACCCTGTCCAAAAGTAAGTACTTGAGGGGTTGGTCATCAAATAAGCTGCTGTAAAACACAGTCCTTCGTGCCAAATTTCAGAGGCACTTCAAAAGCAAACAACTCCATTTTCCTGCTCCATTTCTGCCTAATTATGCTGATTTTTCGGTCCAATTCAGCATTGAAATATTGCAAAAATACCCAAGCAGGTGTGTATATGGCTCAAGGTGCACACCAAAAAAAATTGCGCTGTGTGCACAATTTTAACACAACCTATACATCACTCAAAGTATCTTTATTTCAAGGAAGGGCATGAGAAACGGCCCATACAGCATATACACTGGACACAGTAATTGGAAGATCACACGCAACTTAAGGGCAGGTCAAATTAGTGCTCGATTCGGATATTTAGTGCCCGATTGAGCACTAAAGTTGATGATCAGCTGGGCAATCCATCAGGGATGTGTCAGCTAATAGTCCAAATTGGGCACTAAATTTGTTCCAGACACCGCACAACAGCCCACAAAATAAACCAATGCATCATAACCAACTAGACTATATAAGTGTACTAAAGTCTCAAACACATGTAGCTAAAATAGTGCTAGACCCCTTGACCAAATGCCAGTGGACCTAATGGTCAGCAACACTCTGCCAAATTCAAACTCCGATGTTTACCCAGTAAGTGGTAGAGCCTCGTCCTGGCTCCTCTGTCCACTTTGAGGTCTACTTTGCATGGAGAAATGTTATGGCACAGACCTCTTCTTTTACATTGTTGTTGCAGAATTTTGATTTAGAGCCTTAATATGCCCTAATTAATGAATTTTGGGTACAGTGTTGTACCATCACTTGGGACGGTCAAATTTGATTTGATCTCGGTTTCAAATCTTGCATGATTTTCACCAAAACTGAGCCACCCAAAACCATCTTTAGGGTCCAATCTATAGATCTACAAAAACAGAGGGTGATTGAGTACAAAACCATTGAGATCGAGGCTTATCTGTCCTGAATTGCCTTATCGATCAAAAATCACCACTTGGGATGCACAGCCACAAGTCACTTTTTCTACCGTATTTCCCTTGAAATTATATTGGTCTCAGTTGAAAAATTCATCCTAGAGGACTATGAAATACTTTGGCTTGCACTTGTGACCCATACCACTTGTGCAGAGGGGAGAAATGAGGTCGACATTTGGCTAGGTCACACATGTCACACACCCTAAGTTTCATTTGTTCAGACCATTTGGGCTTCCTCAGACCTGCTGGAACAAATTCTAACAGTGGGAAATGTTTGTAACCCTCTGAATTCATGACCAAAGGTCTTTGGATGGTGATTTAAGTTGGTTCAGGTAAGATATGGGCCAGATCATGTGTTACAAAATTTGAAGATCAGGCATTTTCTGGATTGATGTCTCTCAGGCAGCAGATCTAGTCTCTCAATTACCCCGCACCTTGGCATAGCTATATACCATATGTCTTTAATGATGCCTACAAAATTTTGAGGCAAACCAGGTACACATTGTGGCACAATACTGATTTGTCCCAAGTGGTGATACCGTCCCAAGCGATGGTACAACACTGTATAGAATTCATTCTGTGTGGCCACATTGGCAAAGACTCTAAAATCAACAACTATAGGTCTAATGTAAATACTGAAAAGTGCCTGATACACCAAAAGTTTGAATAAAATATGAGCAACACAGAGCTGTAATTCTAGCAGACACTGTGAGTGGAATAAAGACGAGCCCATTTATTGGCCAGAGTTTTAGCAGAGAAATAGTACCAAAATACATCTTAAATCATTCCAAAAACACTCCAGATTTTTTCAAGACCTTTTGACTCTGTTAAGAGGGTATTTGAGAAAGGTATCATTGGAAAATAGGGGGAGTTACCTAATCTGGTAATACCATATTTTAGATCACCGATTTCTGACAGGGCACTACATACACCACCATTTTGTCAGCGACCTGGGTCCCAGGTGGGAGGCTGTGACCTAGGGCCAGCCATCAATTGATGTCAAACCTATGGAAATGAGCCAACGTCAATTTGACATTGATGGTCCCCCACCTCAATTCAATGTCTATCCTCAATGTCGAGTTCACATCTGTGCTGGATTGGGCACATTTTCTCCCCGCTGGCTGTTGCTGCTCCCATTTGCAAATTTCACGCTTGCATACAATCAATCCATTAATATTGTTATGCATGCAGTACATTATGAGTGACGCCGTGGTGAAGCCACAAAAACATAGCAGCTTTGTAAACAAGAAGACAGAATGGATGGTGATTCTACCAAGAGGGCCAGAAAGATATCAAAGAGGGTGTGTACATACAGGATGGCAGGAAGGAAGGGAAAAAATGTGGAAGAAGGAAAAAGAGATGCGGTGCTCACCGATGGACACCAAGGACTCGGTCCGAAACAGCATCGACAACGAATCACAATTGGGGCCAATGATGTTCTGTTGTGAACAGGATGAGTGCAGATAGATCACTTTAAAGGGCACGACACACATGTTGCTACGTGGCAGCATAGCTTGCCAGGAGTAAGGGAAGGGTGATCTTGCCTCTCAGCTGAGCGGGGTCTGAGTGTCTGCTGAGGGTCCTTTGGTTTGATCATGAGTAACAGCCTGCAAGAGAGTGCAAAGGGGACAAAATGGAAGGAGACAGCAGCGGGGTGGTGGTGCATGTGGGAGAAGACAGCTGTTGGCATTGTTTGGTCCACCAACTGTACAGTGATGGACTTAGAGAGATTTTGATCATAAGAGGCCAGCACAAAAGGCTGGCCCTGGAGAGACAACGTGGGCTGGGTGCGAGGTGGACATCGACCGTATCCGCCCCTTTGGAACTCGCCCGTCAAGAAGTCAGTCAAGCTGTCTTAAGCCATCAAGCCGTCGTTATTCCCAGGTCTCAAGCTGCTCTCATCTCAAGCCTCCAAGGCTGCAAATCTACTGAATAGAACAGCCGACTACTTCCGTGCTTCTGTGGATTTGCTTCAAATATATACTTAACGCAATCTAGTGTATTCCTCGGTCGTGTCGACTGATTTCAACTCGCTGTTCTGACTTTCATATCCTCAAACTTCACATGCATACACAGGTACGTGACCCTGTCTGTGAGAATTGTATGTTTGTTAATAGATTTGCAGAGGTGGGCTTGAATGTTTTGCAGGCCACTGGTCTGAGGCAGAATATGCTGATCTGCCCATCGGGTGCACTTTGCACCAGTGGTGGATTTGTTGTCGGTTGCCACTATGTAGCACCATCTTACTTGTGTGTTGACGTACCTGGCAATATATGTGTTTTATACTCTTTTTTGTGTGCTTTCAAGAGCTTCTTTCTCTTTCCTACCCTCTTATACAGTCGCTTTTTACCCTCTTAGCACTGAGCTTTTTCGTCTTTTTCGTCTTTTTCCAGCTTAGAAAAGTAAACAGACTGGGCTAAGAAAAGTGAGGAAGCTTTTTTCGCTTTTCGTCTTTTTCAGCTTAAAAAAGCTGAAAAAGCGGCTGAAAAGCGAAGTTGTAAAGATGCTGATGGCACTGCAGGTCCACCCAAATACTATGTAGTGCTACAAAGCACTACAGGTCACTACAGAAACAGAGTGTACTACTACAAACTACTACAAACACTACCAGTAAAATCAGGGTCCTGATGGAGCCTGCTACTACACTAGCACTATGTAGTATTGGGTTATTACATGGTGCTATGTAGTATTCAACTACTACATAGTGCCATGTAGTATTTGACTACTACATAGTGCCATGTAGTATTCAACTACTACATAGTGCCATGTAGTATTTGACTACTACATAGTGCCATGTAGTATTTGACTACTACATAGTGCCATGTAGTATTTGACTACTACATAGTACTACAGTAGTACTACAGTAGCACTATGTAGTTTGTGGATTCCTACAGGCACTACAGCAAAAATCAGGTTTTGCTGATGTGAGGCTTGGACTCCCAACCCAAGTCCCGAAGCTATACTGGGCCCATCAAAGCACCGTTGTGAGGCTGCACTATGTTTGCCCACCATTGCTACATCAGTGTAATCTGACCAGTGACCAGGATCGTTCCGCTACGCTCTGCGATCGTCTACAACCTAGATCGTCCGCCGGCCCCAGAGTCGACTACGACTGTGTCCGATGAGCAATTACACCGTCCGCTCGCTCCAGGATCATTCCGCCACGCTCTGCGATCGTCTACAACATTGTCCGCCGGCCCCAGAGTCAGACCACGACTGTGTCCGATGAGTAATTACACCGTCCGCTGGCTCCAGGATCGTTCCGCCACGTCGTCTACAACCTAGTTTGCATCGTCCGCCGGCACCAGAGTCTGACTACGACCGTGTCCGATGAGCAATTACACCGTCTGCTCGCTCCAGGATCATTCCGCCACCTAGTTTGCATCGTCCGCCGGCTCCAGAGTCAGACTACGACTGTGTCCGATGAGTAATTACACCGTCCGCGGGCTCCAGGATCGTTCCGCCACACTCTGTGATCGTCTACAACCTAGTTTGCATCGTCCGCCGGCCCCAGAGTCTGACTATGACCGTGTCCGATGAGCAATTACACCGTCCACTGGCGTCAGGATCATTCCGCCACCCGCTGCGATCACTTTCGACCCAGTCTGCATCGTCCACCGCATGCTCACAGACTCACTCCACCTACAAGAAACACACCACAAACATTTCCGACATGTTGGACGAAGACATATGCAGTCCGCTGGCTCACAGAGCCATTCCGCATACTAGGAAATCAGTCTGCGAGCTCATACAATGATTCTGCACGACTAAGGGGGAGAGTGGGAAGAGGGGGACCTGTTCCCAATCATCGGAAAGATGAATGGAGTTGTCGGAATAAGGAAAAATCACATGGACTTTAGGAACACTATAAATACCACCCACTGTATCTGGAGAAAGTATCTCCGAACTCCCCTGCTCTCTGCTACGGTCCTAGACTAGAGTGGAAAAGTAGGATACCTGCCAATCTAAAAGAGTTCACTGGTCACCAGGGGCTCTCTTCTTTACTCATCCTCCATTCTGAACAAGAATAATCCCCGGAAGCGTCGTCCTTTAGGCCCTTCACAAAACTCATCAGTCCTCTCCAGGTCCTGAGAGGCACTGTCCACTAAACAGATTTATACCGTGAAGCTCCAAAAGAGCCCCGGTACGGCGCCAGTTCTCGATACAGATCCGATCTGACCCCAAACAACTGCACGAAAAACAAATCAATTACCCCGATCCATTCTCCGCTTCGAACCCTGCCAACAATATAGCATTTCGGAGTGTGCGGATTCTCCGAGGAGCCATCCACATCCTTCACATAGTCTGTTGAAGCATCCGCCTTCTACGTTTTATCATTCGCGGTACCGTGGAGCGCGATCGGAGACCTGCGGACATCATTTTTCTGTTTGCTTTCAAAAGTGGACAGTGTCCATTCGATATAAAGAAACCCTTAGAAACTACATATCCTTGGAGGCTTACGAAGCGAACCCACATCGCGACGGAAGCTTTTTTAACAGCTCTGCCTGTAGAACGGAATTCGCCGTCTCCAAGAAGGCCCCAGATTTGTATCAACATATCCGGTGAAGGATACAGGTCTAGAAAAAGGGCGACCTAGTGCTTCCTACACGAGTGGAGACGATTCCGCCGTGTACCAGTAGTGCGAAACAAATATTATTGGAGAATCCGGACCCCCATCAGACAGATCATAACTATTACACTAACCAACTAAAACTTCTAACCACACAGGAAATTTTAGACTTCCATCCCAACTGAAAGCTGTAAACTTTATTCCCTCTAGAGGACGAACACTACTCTACTTGCAAATACTACCCTGCATCTAGTAGAACCACTGTCCATCTCACACCGTCTATTTTCCCATTCATCTGGCAGTGATGAGGATGATGCCAACAAGCCTGCTAAAAAGAACAAGAAAGGTGAGCAGTGTGTATGACGAGAAAGCTTCAAACGGTTGAGCCCTTGCAGCATCTTCCAAGTGCAAATGGACTTGTGAACCAAAAATTTTGGGCGATAATGTGGCCAAGGATATCACAGGTAAGCCCACGCTATGTGGAGGTGGCCGATGTAATGACTACATGGCAGGTTCAGAGACCATTGACCTGACCGCAGAGGATTCCACGCCGGAGTTCCTCAAAATCTCGTCGACACCCCCTCCTAAGGCCAAGTTGGACGTGAATCCGTCCTTTTCTGGACAATCAGATGTCTTTCAAAGTTGAGGACCCCACACTTGGCAATCCATATGTCAAAGACCAAACTTTCGAGTTTTACTAATCCTGAGCTTTCCTTGGACAATTTCTTACTTTGTTGGTTACCGTCACAATTCTCCTTATGCCCTTTTTTCTTGGATTTCCTTCACATACATCTTCACACATACCCAATACCCTCAATAGTTTTATTGTTTATAAAAATTCATCTCCTTTTGCTCGCATCGTTAGTAATCTACTTGGACCAGCACTGAAGGAGTGTATCGGAACAGAGTTACTGCTGTTTGGTATTTTTCCCGCCAACGGCAGGAGCACATATGGCACAAGTCCGCACCTGTGCTCCAATCTGGAGTGTGGCGCTGCCGCTCCACACTCGCCGCCTCCCATCGTCCCCGCCGCGGCACGTGTTGCCGGCGCACTTCAGGCGTCAGCCCTGCACAGCGTGCTGGTCCAGCTCCGCAAGCGACGTCCCCACGGAGAGCATCCATAGACAATGTCGCCACGGGCGCTACTGGGACAGTAGGAGGTAGCACTGTCAGCGTGGGCTCTGGCTCGACTATGCATGCGGCGTGGGAAGGCGGTTGTGGCCGCGGGGACACTGGAGATTGCGCTGTCGCCGCCACCCCAGAGCTCGAACTGGATGAACCATGAGAGCGAGTCTGGGAGCAGGGTGGTCATGAAGTATTTGGCGAGGGCAGAGAATGTGTCGCTCGTGAGGGGCGCAGAGGTGGGTACAAGGAGGGACTTGGCAAATAATGTGTCGTGCTGATGGAGATGAATCAGAATTGAATGCCTGTGAAGCTAAAAAGAAAGGTGCTTACAATGTTGGGAGCACCTTGGGTTGAAAGAGAAGGCCCGCCGTCCGCCTCGGTCAACACAGTTATCCAGTCGTGTTCCTTGATATATGTTGTGGTGGGTTAGCCAGTGGCCCTGAGGAGAGATCCAGAGACGCGGTCAAAGTCGGCCTGGCTGCCCATGTAATACCCAGCCATCTCGACGTCTCTACCCGCCTGCCAGATGTTCGCAACGATGCCCATCTCCTTCGGTGCAGTGAGGCCCCAGGTTTGGTATGCTCGGAGGAGTTGGGCGAACTTGTCAGCAGACCAGCTGTTGTCGATGAAGTTGAACGCGAATCAAATAACACTCGTGGGTGGCTGGCAGGTCAGGAATGTGTACTGCGTAACCATTCCATAAGATGGGGAAGCACCACGGATGGCATATGGGGACGATATTCAGCACCGGCACAGATATGTCAAGAATGGAAAGTGGCCGACAAAAAACAAATTGGGATTCTCTGAGCAGCTGGCATGCACGACGGTGCCATTGGCGAGTACTATATCTGCAGCAACTATCTGGTCGATCAAGAGGCCCCAGCTGCGGGAAGACAATCCCCATCCACCAAAGCCTGCATGTCCCCCTAGGCTAGACTCTGGTTGAGTAACATGAAAGTGAGAGCAAAGCGTAAGGGTGTACCCAACATATGAGCAGATACCGTGAGCCATAGCGTGACCGTACTTGTCGTAAAGCTCTGACGCCACGTCACCCAAGCGAATTCCTGGCTGGATGATGACCGTACCGCCACTGAAGCTATAGGTAATTTTTGCCATGCTGGGGAACATAATAACGAGCACGCCATCTTGAGATCTACAACCTGATGCAGAGTACAAGCGACCACCAGAGAGGGCAGAGACGTGTATTCACCATGGGTGCCGAGAAGGGGATTCCAGAAGGAAGAGATTATTAGGGTCTGGCCTGGCAGCAGTGCGTGTATGGCGGGAGGTGCCAACTTTGTCATTGCTAACGGATCAGCAGGGCTTGCGATGCCCACTCGGGCCCCGAGGTATTCAGCCCGTAAGAAACATCCAAGTCCGAACTGTGCAGTTGAGCAGGCACTTGAAGGAAAATGTCAAGACTTACATTGAAAGACCATGGCATGGAGGTTTCAACTCCAACAGTCCGGAGGTACAGAGTAGCTGGGGAAAGCCGAGGGTCTAGCCCTACAGAATCTGTGATCGGGTTCCAGCTCTAAGTACACCTATTGGTCGCTTTGGGTGGACACCAGAAGTCGACACATACAGCACCAAATACCGGTGCGAAGATCCGAATCCCGACCAACACCCGACACGGTGCCACGGTGCCACCACAGCCCGTGGCCTGCCTCGGGCGACGAGCGGTCACCTCTGTTCATTGATGCCAACGACGCCGAGGGCATGTTTAGATTATTAGATGTCCTGCTCTCAAATATTAGATATACTCATACTCAAAACTTTCGCGATGTCTGACATCTACAGTTGTTTGCATGTCAAACTGCAATCAATTTCTGCGAAAAATTGCTGATGTGTGACCGACCGTCACCTCGGCCAACGCTGTTGCTGTCCAGCTTACGCCAAATCTCCGTCTATCAACAATTTACTTTACCCACTGATCTGCTTGAGTCTTGAGGACATTGTTTCGATATTTTATCGGCCGACCATCTATCTGGTACCACTTGGAACGCGTACTTTCGGCAACTCGCGGTCACACATCAACAAGAACAAACATGTTTCTCGCAGAAATTGATTGCAGTTTGACATGCAAACAATGTAATTTGCGATGTTGTCCAAACAAATTCGCAATGTGAAGCATGGAATGTATTTCACAGTTTAAAGTGTCGGTCAAATTTTGATGAACTCATTATTGTAGTATATTGACCGTTCCTTCACGCCATGTCACCGTCACCACAAAACCTCGCTGGGTATGGTCTTCAAAATCCGACGGACCATGTCACTGACTCCACAAAACTTCATTCGCGCCAATCAGCCGCCCATGCCCGTTCAGCACCACACAACGACGATCCTAAGTCAAATGGGGCCCAGGAAGCCTTTAACAATATTTAGAATATTGACACTGGTCACCAGCGGTCCAGTTCGAGCCACTTAACCTAACTTGTATTCTATCCATCATTCGAAATGTGCTGCGTCGGTGATTGGAATCTCTTGCAGGCTTCACTCACATCACCTGAGGCTCTCACCGGTCTCCGGGCGCTGTGCACAGCTAACCCGGCTCTCCACACAGCTCTTACACAGACGACCGAAGCAGATGAATTCACTTTGGCGGACGACGACTTCATTTTAGTGGGTGATGGAAATGACGAAGCTGACAATCTGTACGCAAATGTGGATGTGTACAACGACTGCAACGTCCCCTTGATGTTGTTGCCGTGCATCTCTCCTCGGGCGGTGCTTCCATTGCGGCAAATTTTGTTGTGGATGCCGATGGTGGGATTGCTCGGTCGGGAGATGCTGAAGCATTGGCTGGAGAATCGGAGTCTGAGGCTGTACCTCTCGGGCAAGGCCAGCGCAAGAAGACCATCGCACGTCGTTACCAAGGCCCCACTTGGGAGGAGCACTGGTCATTTTTCGTCAATTTTTTGCCCGTTTTTTTTTTTGTGTCAAATTAGCATAGCTCAAAAATCATTTTAGTGCCCTCTGCTGCCCTCAAAAAATAAGGTCTTCACTCACCAGAAGCCACCGTCACCGGTGCCAAATTCCTTCACTTCATGACCGTCCGTCACCTGTCACATGAAGGAACAGTCGAAATACTACAGTACTGTAGATACTTGTACCGAGGCAACTGTCACGGTAACGGCGGGGTCTGTTGCGTTGCCCAAACCTCTGCTGGTCACGGTAATGGTTGGGTCGGTTGCCTTGAAATTATCGTGACATTCAAAAAAAATCGGAAAAAAAAATCAAAATAAATATATTTGGCTACTTCATGTCTCGTCTAAGCCTCCGCCGTCTCGTCCGCCACGCCATCTTCAACGGGTGCTCCGATATCTAACCATTTCCGACCTTGATCATCAAAGGCCCAAATATCCTCCTCATCATTGGTGGCAGACATCCCTTCGTATTCGGGGTCGGGTGCTGCAGTCGACACGGGAAGCACAGTTGATGGTGCGTTGAGTCCGTCTCCAAGGGCATCGCGAACAACGTTGATGAGCGGGACATCAGAATCGTCATGATCCTTGCTGTCGAGATTGCTCTCGGGAAGCGTGTCCTTGGGGCCGTCTGGTAGATCAAGCGGGAGCTTGTCAAGATGTGTAGCCCCACACCGTGCCTTGATCTCATTGGCGAGGGTTGGATCCTTCTTCAGATACTCGCGAAGGGCCTTGCGGGACTGCTGGCTCGTCAGACACTTGTAAGAGAGATTGTACTCGGGTTTCCCTAGTACAATACATTTTTCCCAGGACTAAGTCGAGAATTGAGCAATTGTGTCAAAGAGACAAATGAATAAACACACCCGTTTTATGATGGCCTCCCCATCCAAAGACTCAAGCCAAGAGTACAAATCAACACAAGCGCGAACAGATGCATCCCGGAGAACAGGATAAGAGCTTGAAAAGACAACATTTTCCGGAGTAATTCCTGATGCGATCTGTTCCTCGTAAGAATGAACAAGATATTCCAGCATCGACTGTTTGAGCTTGTGCTTGGCGACGCGCTGAATCCCAATGTCCTGAGGTTGGAGGAGTCCCGTGCAATTTCCCAGCACAAAAATCAAAATGATATTCCCGAGCTTGAAAACAAACTCTCGGAACTCCTGGGACATGTGGACGGGGTAGATGTCGATGTATAGAATGGCTTTCTGATCCTCATCGAGGTCAGGATCCACCTCGATGACCACCTTGATGTATGGAATCAGGACGAAGGTGATCCAATCTTGCATAGAAGTCTGAGTACTGAAGTGGCTGGTTTTTTTGTCGCTAGCTGCGAAGGAAAAGCGAAAACTGTATGCCTTTGCCTGTGGGTAGCCATCGGCAGTCTCCTTGGGAAGCGAGAGCTTGGATTTCCCAGACCAGATTTGTTCAAAAGGGAGTGGTGCGCCGTTTGATGCCGTGGCAACACCAATTGTGTAAGCACGCTTCTCGTCCTTTGAAGCCACCGCAACCTGCTTTGCTCCTCTCTGCTCGAACGTCCGGCTGCCATTGGGGAGGAGGTAGTTGCCTGTCTGGTCATAGTTGATGACCAGGCTTGCAGGTATGTGCTCGCTTTCGATTGCATGGACGAGGCAAAAGAATGTGCCCTCACACAGCTCCCCTGCGTTATCCGGAATATGTTTGGCTGCTCGAGTCCCCTTCCTCGAGCTCCAGTCCAAGACACTCTCCAAGAACGACCACACAAATTTTTCAGAGCATTTGAAGTCGTTGAGAATGGCAGGATTGCGTTTCTGGATGATCGCGATCATGAGGGAACGCGCAATTGGTACGTTCACAACACATCCCATGGTCCTGAGACCCCAAAGCGTCGTGACAATCTCATTGGAGACCTCAGGATACTTGGCTAGGACTCCGACATGGCCGCTGCCAATCAAGGTCTGCTGATTGAGTACATTGCAAAGGGCCGCATCAGTGAATCTCTTCTCGCCATTCACAATCCACTTCCAGAGGGTGGCATGGTGCAGAGTGCTCCCCGGAGCCTTGAAGAGCAGGGGATGCGAGCAATGGAGATCTTTGACAGCCTCTCTGGCATACCAACCCCAGCGAACGACAGCGGCGGCGATGAGCGCCCAAAGGAAGGGATGAAACCAAAACACCTGCTTGGCAGGTGCATTCTTGACGACACCACCCTGTGTCCCATTCCGACTCTTTTTCCAGCCCTGGGTGTTAGGACGCGAGACATTTGTGACATTGTTAATGGTCGAAACAGCTGCGACTGCAGCAGCCCCATTCATGAGAAGCTTGTTGGCATTATGGTTGTCAGGTGTGTCCTTGTGCGCCTTCTTCTTGTCTCGAGCATGTTTGTTGCGCTGCTGTTCCCTGCCAAGCTCCCTCTCGTGTTCCTTCTGCCACTCAGCACGTCTCGTCTCCATTTCTGCAGAAAGCTTCCACTTCTCTGCACCATCTTCCTTAGCCTTCTTCCAGTACCGCTGCATGTCCTCCTTCGTTCCTCGCTGGAACTGAAGCGTGGTTTGTTTGGAATTGCCAATCGGGTTAGGGCCGCTCCCAGATGAGGCTGAGGGAGCAGCGGGAGGCGGCAGGGAAGCAGATGAAGTCGATGGAACGGGGGGAGGTGGCATGGAAGCAGCAGATGGCCGTGGTGGTGCAGGAGGTATGTCCAAATCCATGTCGGAATCGTCGTCAACAATGATAACAGAGGGTTTGGTCTTTTGGCGGCAGGTTCTGTGGCAGCGGTGGGTGCTTCTGGTGCCTTTCGCTTCTCAGGGCAGGGAACAGTTGCACCCGAGGCGACAGCAGCATTAATCAGGCGCTCCAACCATGCTGTACGGAAAACCTGCCGCTCGCTGCATCAAGATAGAATTGGTATGTCGAGTTGGAGGGACTTTCTGGGAGTGAGGTGGGGAGGTTACTGAGCAACGAGTGCAGATGCTCAATGCATGCAATGAGCTCATGGGGTGGGCCCGTCACTGACTTGGGGTCGGGATGGCGCTTGGGCGGCATGATAGTAGTGACAAAATAAATTTATTTCAGTTTAACTATTGATGAAAGTGTGGACAATGGCTGTCTGTGCCACCAAATCTCTATTTCCGGCAAGTTGTTTTCGTCGGCAAACCATTGTAAATTTGTAATGAATGGTTGCCCAAATTGGCAACTGTCACGATAACAGAGGGTCTGGTTGCATTGCTGAAAGCTGTTTGGGCTGTCACGGTCCCGAGGTCGGTTGCCTCGGTACAAGTATCTACAGTAATCAAATTTTCGATGTTGCTCAAAAACTCGCGCGATAGTTGTAGAGGCTTAATTTAATAATTAACCCTTAAGACAGCCACGTGATATTCTGCATGTGATATCCACAGCGAAAAATCTTGCAGTGGGCACCAGCAATGCAGTGTTATTTCAAACTCCGCTCGGAGCTCGAGCCGGTCTCAAGTGATGGTTCCCAGATTGGCTGCGATATGTAGCCTGAACGTGTTACCCTATGAGCACACATTATAGGGGGAAAGTGAATAATATTAGCTTTTGGGGGGAATGTCCTACTTTTATTTTTTGCAGTACTTTCCATGTTACGGCGAGTCCAAAGACATTGCAGAAATTTGGATTTATGACAAATCTGTCTTGGACATTCCCTCCGTACGCCTCTTAAATTGGAGTCTGTGCACCTATTGCGGCCAAAATGTGGCCAGTTTCGCTCAGATTTCGGCAACAAAGTGACGCCAATTTGTAGGTGCACGTGACACAATTCCTTTTTGCGAAATTATTGATTTTCTTTCGTCGACGCGTCTTTGGCCTCCCTCACCCGAAATAATGTGTCTTCATAGTCGGTAATCGTCGGGAATGGGCGGCGACACGTTTGGGAACAAGAAGAGGTGCTCCTCTTGCCACAAACAGCAACTGGAATGGGCCCGAGCAGCAAGGACATCCTCTGCACATGATGGCCCTGCGCACAAGGAAAACATCGACCCAACCCCATTGTACCGCAAGATCGACACCTTGGAGGGACAGGCTGCGACTGCAGAGGCTGCAGCCAAAAAACTCGAGGCAGCTGGGGGAGTGGACACATTCAATGCCCTCCCTCTCGCAGAGCGGGATACCCTCAACAAATCCATGTTCGTGGAGATCAGTGTCGACGTTGGTACAGATGTCTTCAATGTGTTGTCGCCAGAGGAGCAGCGTGAGACAGATTTGTTCATTTGGGCTGGGTGCTGTATGCACAAGGAATTAAATGCAGTCAAGGGTGGTAATGCAGCGATGATAGCCTCCTATGTGGGACACCAGGCCCCAATCCGGTTGATGAACAAGGACAACAAGGCCACAGCCAATGCCGGAACCTCTGCGGCCAAGACACGAGCCGAGGCCATTTCGGAGGGCGGTGGTGTGAAGCTCATGTCTCTGGCTGGTATGCTCTTCCACCACAAAGACAAAAAGAAAGGGGAGGGCACATTATTTCACGTCTGGTTCGAGACTGTGCTCGGATATGACATCACTTTCCCTGACACAAGTAACACGTGATATCAATCCTACTGCGAGGCTGCCGGCATACTTCTCCTCCATAAAACTCTTTTCCTCCGGTACCTTGAGCACATGTGGGACCACAAGGGAAGCTGACTCTTCACCAACATTGAGAAGAATGTTTACAATGCCTTGATGGACCCCCCAACCAAAACCGAGCTCCTCGTGTTGGTCACTTATGGTCAATCAATCAGTCGACCATATTGGGCCAGGTCCGTGGTCCAGAGAGCGAGCACACAAGCCTGTTAGACCTCGGTCCTTTGCATGAGCGTGTCAAGGTGCAATGTCAGGCCATCATAGCGAACCCCAAGCTTCTGTCCTGGCATCAGCAAACCCTGATTTTGCCAGTAGTGTTTGTGGTAGTTTGTAGTAGCACACTTGTTTCTGTAGTGGCCTGTAGTACTCTATAGCACTACATAGTAATTGGTGGACCTGTAGTACTACATAGTAATTTGGTCAATCTGTAGTACTACATAGTATACCATCAAACCTATGTAGAGCTATATAGTGCTCTGGTAATCCTGTAGTGCTACACAGTGTCAAGCCTGAGGCCATGTAGTACTATACAGTGATCACGTGACTTTGCTGCGTCGAATGAAACTGGCTACCGGCAATGCTATGGGACTTTGATGGCATCACCGTTCTGTCCCAATTTGGACACTCTGCCAAAATCTCAGGCCTCAATGGATAAACCTGGTATAAAATCACCCGGCCCTGCTACAGCACAATTTATTGAGCCATAAATCATGATAAATCATTCTACATGTATTCTTGGTAACATATTTTTTGAAGTTCTGCTATAGCTCAAATTCAAGCCAAGAGAGACATCTATTGACCTGAATTCGGGGAAGTTTTTACCAAGAATACACATAGAATCAATTAAAATAATATTTGGGCCAGTTTCTGGGTCCATATCGAGTCCGTGGGAGCCCATACTAGGTCGATCTGAATCAGTGGCAAATCCAGTGATAACTAGTACAAACAAAGATGAACTGCCAATTCTATCTGAATACAGTGGTCTCTGGGCTCAGAAAAAGAGGTATATGGTTGTATTAGTACCTGGAAACAGATTTCAAAGTCTTCAGGAGCCAGAGCAGCAGAAGAGGATGAGAACATATCTAAGAGGGAGTTTGCCATCGGAAAGGCTGGATCATGCTTATGTAAGCGAACAATTTTCCCAAACGGATTGCCAGTGGCCAATGAAATTGACATTTGACACACCAAAATCACGTGACCACAACACAACGCCGTTTCAACTTTTTGGCTTTGGTTTGGCAATGCAAACCTGGTTGAGTCAAACCTTCCTCACCCCCACTGTACACATGCTCACTGACTCTTGCACAATGTTGTACGTTGAACAATCATTGTTTGGCATTGCAAATCTTCCTACACCCCACTGGACATGTGCCCAAGCGTGAGCAAGGGATCCTTTTGTCAAAGTGTCCAGCCTTATCTTAGGTGTACATTTGAAGACTTTAGTTATGTCTATATAGTCTAGTTGGTTATAACGCACTTGTTTTATTTTGTTTGTTTTGAAGACAGCATGAGTTTGAATCCTGCCTGTTGCAATAAGTACTTTAGTATGTCTTGTAGTTTCCTCGCTTCCAATAGTACAATTAATTAATTCAAGGCCTTCAAAGTAAAGTAAAGTCTGGTTAATGAATTGAAGTAAAGTCTGTAATGGTGTTAAATTTATTTTGGGATTTTACCACCTTGTACTACAGAGTACTATGGAGTGCTATGTAGTGTGGCCGTCCCAATACAGATCACTATGTAGAAGGCCCAAGACACTATGCAGCACTACAGACATATAACCCTACACTACAGGCACTACAGGCTCTATGACCGCTATGGCTGACTACAGCTGACTACATAGTACTCTGTAGTGTGACCAGGTTTTGCTGATGGGTGCTCATATGTGGATGGATCCCTCGATGGCAGGCTGTGGGATAACCCGGACATCATGTACAAGATCCAATCAATCGAGGCGAGCCTTCTACGAGTTCGAGAATGTCTCATTGTGTTCTTTACAGGAGCATTAGAAACCTGGGAACGCTTCTCGGAAGATTATGCTATGGGAGGGATCATCGCGAACATGACTCCAGAGGAACACGAGCGCGCCTGGATGCCTCCAACCAATGACACAAATGAAGGGGCACTCAGAGAGCTTCGCACAGGCTCTTGCAGGGCCCCCAACATGACATTGCATCAGCACAATGCACGAAAAATGTATAAAAGGAACAACACCAAGCTCTATCGGCAGTGCTTCCTCGTGCCGAGAACATTCCAGGTTTTTAGAGCAAAGGCACGCAAGATGGATAGCAGTGGACTGACCAGAAAGCGGAGGAAAGCCCAGATGGATGCTGACACGGCTGCTGTCGAGAGTAAGCATGTCAAAGACAAGGAGAAGATTGTCAAAGACAAGGCCGTGAATGATGCACTGGACAAGATAACTCCTTGGCTGACTGAAGAGTGAATTCGGCCTGACCAACAAAGACCTCAATCTGCAGCTATGTTATATCCTGAGCCAGAAGGGGATAGGAGTCCAGATGGGGTCCAGAGTCCGGAATGGTCCAGAGTCTGGAATAGGTCTGGATGTTGAAGAATCGGCCAATTCTCGCAACACCACAACTCAGCAGGGTGAGCGACTGTCTGGGGAGTCGGGCCAGAAGTGGATGGAAGGTGGACCAGAAGGAAAGTCGAAGTATGAAAAGGATGTCCGGAGGTTTAGCATAACTCTGGAGTCGAGTCGAAGATGAAGTTGAAAGAGAAGGACGAAGGAAAACATGGAAACAACGTTAATTTTCCAGCTGAAGTACTGGATGTAGCTAGGAACATATATATACTAAAGTCTGTTATTGTAATCCTAAATGCGGACAAGTAATGTGACCTGAACGTAAACAATAAGTCACTGTCCAAATGGGGAAGGGGAAGAGAAGAGAAGTTCAAGACAATAAGTCAGAAGAACAGAAGTACGGATAAACGGGAAAACACTTAGTAAAGTGTTGTAGCGTCAAAGGCCCGATGGTCCGAGATGATCTGAATCATTCCGAGATACTCCGGTTTACCGGAAACCGGAGTGTGACCGGAGTGTGACCAGAGTCGGAGTGCATGGATGTAACAAGCTAGCCTGGCACCGTGGAGCCGCCGAGTGTCTGCTTCCCAAAGGAACCGAGTCAGAAATACCCAAAGTGTCGATATTGATGTCCAAGGCCTTGAAAACGGATGCTTTGCTAGCTGCGGTACATCATTTTGTTGCTCGGCCAGCTGTTTCGAGTGCACAGGAGGCAGAGAGAATGGAGGAGGATGTCGACAGCGATGTCGACATGGAATTGGGCTATTAAAAATATAATACTCTGCAGAACACAATTGATGTAGATTATAATGTATTCAGCTTCCTAGGAATGGCAAAAATCGGCCGAAAAGATGCAGGACGAGGATAGAACGACTCAAAACCGTCGTCTTGGTGGGAGCAAACAAGGACAAACAGCACGCGACAAACCCGTCGATTGCCGGTGCCCACTCGCAGCCGGGCTCATTCATGCAACATTCATGAACGCGCTCCCCACGAGGTTCATGACCCATATTCGGTGGTTTTTAGTGCTGATTTGCTCATATTTATCGTTGTTCCCACAAATATTTTCGTTATTTATTTATTTTACAAAACGAACAGCATACTGCACGGCATCTTCACCAACAAAACAAACACAGGACTTGAAAGAAACAGGACCCAAAGACCATATATTTAGAGATTAAAATTCGAAACCTGGCTTGAAGCAGCGAACGCCGTCTCATAAGCTGTAAGATCAGTGGGCGCGGCGTTATCTGTGTTCCATCCATCTGTCAGATATAGTCATATAAAATTGGAGAAGGAACTTACAGCACCACATGTTAGAGGGAACCGTCTTCAGGTATTTAATATACGTTTCTGTTGCATCCACAACCCATTGCTGCGCTACGAGTACCTTGGCACTCAGCCAGGTATCGTACAGATTACCTACTTGGGTTGCGAGGGCGGGTCTGACGGAGTTAGCTGCGTCCACCCACCCCTCTCTGAAATTTAGGAATCAGCACTAAACTAGTACGACCTCCAAGGTTCAGCACTGTTGGAAAGTACATACTTGACGTCTTTGGAAGTATCTTTCCACAAATTGTTCACCAGATCACTATTCATGTAATAACCGAGAGCTGCGAACTTTGCAAGACAGTGTATCAGATGAAAAGCAGCTGTCGAATAGGAGAGAAAAGCATGACGCACATATTTCAAACGCCTCATAACTGTTCCTGAATCTTCGCCCTGTGGATTGGCGACCGCATTTCCAGCAAACGCCTGGAACTTGTAGCTGGAACCATGGTCAGCGGTCATGAAAACCCGGCATCTGGCGTTAGAACACACCTATTGAGACCAAACGGCGCCATCACCAAGTTGCCTACTTTCGCCATAATTTGTCCTTTTTCCGTCAGGGGAGTGCTCAAAAAGTCCAGGTTGTCAGCTACAAGATCAGCACACATCGCGTCGACGTCGGCTTTGGGAAGTCGGGCACGTATGTAGATCTCGAAATCGGTCAAGACTGGGTGGTAATTCAAAATTAGTTCAGCATGGTGGAGATGTAGTGCATCGGGAAACATACAATTGAGCTCGTAAACATGTTCCACTGAAATCAACAGTCATATAGTGAGCAAAGAACAACCAATTAGACATAATAACAAGTCATACCGTTGTAATCTGTAAGCAAAAGTCGTTAATGCTACATTTACATGGATATCGTGGACTTACAAGCTTGTTGATTCTCGGCGAATTTGTTGTTGGCATCGGGTCTGAGAAGACACAGATGAATATATGGCAGTACTGTATTAGGGCTCAACCACTTACCCTCCGATCTTATACTGGAAGTCGCTAACGGTGTTCACCTGGAAGCTATGTAAACCCAGTTGAAAGACATTCGTCGCATCTGACAAATCGCCGTCGTAATCATAATAAGAGAGACCCTTCTTGGAGACAGCATTGAAAGTCCATCTAAACCGCATTATCGAATGGGCACTAAGAATTTGCAAGTGCGAGACGTACGTGTCACCACACAATGAAACAGCCTTGCGGAAGCCTCCACTACCAGTAATTGTGTCTCGTTCGTCCAGAGTTACATTTGAAGCACGTCGAGCTCCGAACTCGTGCCTATGACTAAATTCCTTGGCCCAGCCTGAGGTATGGTGCCGCGTACGACCGTCAGCAGGCAGTTCGAGACCGCGTCGTCCCACAGTTCCCGATGAGGTGTCGTAGCTGCATGTGTTTGGGAAGCAATCGGAGTCCTGAGCACCTGTGCAAGTCCCACCGGCTGCACCATCTGAATTGCAGGCGATGATGCCTGGACATTCACCGGCTGGGGTATCCCTTTTCTGGAGCACGTGATCCCACGAGAAGTCCTCTGATAGTGCTCCCAGCTCACGCCGGTGAGGTATTGGGGTATTGGAGTGACACTGCAAGGATGCGTCAATTCACGTTATCGTAGAAAGATATGAGGAACTACTTGGTCGGGAAGTTGGAAGAGGTTGTATGCTGGGCTTTGATAGAATGTAACGTTGAATGAGCCACCCAGATTGGAACCAATGCTAAACCCAACATTTCAGCAGCCATCAAGTTGCGATATCCATTGAGAAGCAGAATATACTGACACGTTACCGGACAATCCACCGAAAAGATGAAGCCCTGCGTCGGCGTACAAGCAGGCGCTACTTCCCGAAGTTGAGGCTTGAGCATTGAAGCCGAACGTGACACTCGTGTCCATGGAAACGGATGCGAGAGCTGAAATTGCCTTGCTGCCTTGCCACCCGACTAGAAATATGAATAGGTATAGGGACAGAGCAGAACGACAGTATAAACCTACTCTCAATCCCAATCTGAGCCCGAGGAACGATGTGGACTGGGTACGAGTCACGTTTATATTATCAGCAAGTGAAGGAAAACGAAAATCTCACTTGAAATACTTCCACTGGCCGAAGCAGATGCTGACAGCGAAGGAACTACATTGGAGCCCATAGCAGCGTCTGAAGGTCCAGAGTTTCCGTTAGTGCTATCGTCTGGGACAGCAAAATGGTAGCTGGGGCTGTTGAAGGTTAGACCAGCAGCAAAGTTGCTAGTTGGGGAGCGTCAGCGAGGGGTGGTTTCAGGTATAGCGGTAGACCAACCCAGCCAAGGTCAGTTGACCGTTGATGTAGGCATCAAGAATGAGTGTTGGACCAATGCTGACGATGCTGAGAGGAGTGACCCGTCAGCCGTGAAGATCAGATACGGACTGATACAGTACTTTGAATAGCTGAATCCGTAGACGGCTTGCTTGAAGATCTGGAAAACAACCTGTCAAGAAAGAGAACCCCCGGAATGAGATGTAAGATGTACGCACATTGACTATTTCGGACGTGTATGTTATCTGTGCTTGCCCCTGAGCATAAAAAGTCGCAGAAGCTGTCGCCGAGGCATCAATAAATGCCTGCAGATAAAGACTGTCAACGGTTGTCGAAGATTAGAGCTATTAGACAGACATAGCTCTCAGATATACTTGGACTCGGAAGGAGCCTTCCCATAATTATAACACCGTATACAATCGGAATGCTGACTTGGCCGCTCACTGAACCTTGTCAGAATCGACTGTTTCAGCATGAGAAAATAGAACTGTACCCCCGACAGTCGCAGAAGCAGTCAAATGTAGTGCTGGGCAAGAGATTTGCTTGTTGAAGAGTGGATAATTGAATGATTTTGGACCCGCAACGTCCAGTCGCTTGACAATAGGAATATCGATTGTAGTAACCTCTGAAATTACAAGTTCAGTGCGGCGTACGGAGGACATAGTTGGATGAATATTGATCGTACTTTCAAGCCACGTCGAAAATGAGCCCCACCATCGCTCTTGCAATTCACGCTTGGTTATTCCAACGGCTCTTGTCGGCGCTGAATTGACGACGTCATTCCACTAAAAGGATGTTAAGCTAAATGGGAGTGACAAATCACACTGGGATAGTACATATCCGGGCATATTACTCGCTGTCGTAAACCTTTCAGTCGAACTCACGAGAGAAGAGAGACCAAAGACGTACTGTCAACACGAAATACCACCTCATCACTGAGTAATGTCGCGTCGATGGCATCCAACGCAAAATCGAACTGAAACACAAATCAGACAATTTCAAATCAGCCAAAAATCGTTCCTGAGGAGAATCTACCTACCGAGAAGTCATAGACAAGCTCATCTGTGGGCTTCAAAGCTCCGTGGGCATCGGATAGGTTCTGATTCTGCGCAACACTGAACTGGGTCAAACGGACATAATTTCCCTTCGAACAAGTCGGAGGCAACTTGACAATGGTGTCGAGAGTATGCCCCTTGGTTAAATCCTAGTAAGGAAAGATCTTGAGTAGCAGGTGAAGACAGATAACTGAAAGCTCACAGAGCAAGACGAAGAAGTAAAGTCTTTGGTACAGAACACGCGGACTTGTTGAGCATCTTCCAGCGTTGGATCGCAGTCGGTAATAACCCAGTCCACAGTATGCATCTGTATACATAGTATTAGACTGTGATGTGCAGCATACGGCTCGTGAACTTGCAGTGGTGATGTCAGAACTGTCTCCGTCCTACAAAGCAGCATCAGCGATTCAGCAAAGGATGACTAGGAAGTTGAATCCATTACTAGGAACATAGATCCGAAAGCATGAGCGTTCGGGTCAGTGGAGCCAGAGCCATCCAAAATTTCAATGCGATACGTTTCCTTCGTGAGCCCCGTGCGTCAGGTAGGGAATTCTGCAAGCAACAACACATACAATAGCTTCATTTTGATCCGGAGGACTGTCAAACAGATCACCGATAGGCGCAGGAGACTCAAGCACAGTGGGAGGATCGCAACAGTCTGGAAACGAGGATTAAGGCTAGAGTAATGACAACAAGAAAGGGCCCACAAAGTCTTTGCGTATTGAAAGGGCAGCAATCGCCAATGTTACGGTCTTCATTGCATTAGTTAGTCTACTATCGTCCATACTCTGAAGACAGGCACAGAACACACCTCCACATACGTCATAACGCAAGACAAACTGACCAGCAGGGCACACATTGTCACTGCAGTCGTTGGCGGGATCACCGTGCCCTGCAAGATGAAGACTGTTAAGACAGTAGTCCGGCCCGATAAAGAGCAACAAACACATACATGCACAATTCTTGAAGATGTTCTGAGAACAACACAAGGCTGGTGACAGGTGTGTTAAGTGCTTGGAATGATGATCTACTCCGACAATCACTTACGCTGCAGATGTCCGCCTGTAAAGAGAATCCTCTGTTAGGAAATGAGTGAGGCTACGAACAACAAATTTTCTCACTTAGTCCGTAAGCACTGCAATGAGGATACCCCTGCGCCGTCGTTTGAACAATCGGGAAGTCCGAGGGGCATGTAATGGATGTGCATCTGTATAATAAAGATATCACCTATTTTTACGCTGCAAAACACGCACTCTGATTTCCATTGACATACGTTGTCAATTAGATAGTTAGGAACCTGACAATAGTGTGAATCGGGTCCTGCAAAGAAACGGGATATCACCAACATTTGTAGTACAGCAGAATTCCTAAAATATATCAATTAGCAGCAATATGGCATCCGAACTGCGTTGAACGGTACCTTATGACTCGAACTAGACATAAAACATTTGAGCTGATATGGGGAAAGGTGGCCCCAAACTATGAACTCACGAGTCACCACGACAGTTACTCCCATCGCCCGACTTTGAGATTGCAACAGTGACCTCGCCTGAGAGGCGAAGATCATGTTAGGAGGAATTCCAGACTAACGTTCCCGCACGTACCATCCGAGCAATATCCGTCTTCGCACTTTCCTGTCAGATCTGTTGAATGGAATCCCTGGAAACGATGAAGAATGATTGAAACCTGATCCTTTCCATTGACAACTCGAGGGCACAGCAATGATCGGCTAGAAAACGTTTGAGAATCGAACAGATGAGAAAATTGCATGACGCACACAACAGATCTTTCGAGGGTTGTCGGCGGGACAGCCATCCGGCACAGAGGCAGGCTTACCATTGGCGGTGACTGCAGCAAGATACAGTTTTGAATGAAAATTCGCGATACAGCTGAATATACCAATCACCTTGAATATGACCGTCAGGGCAAGGGTCACCACAGTTTACCGTGGCGCCGCAGTACTGTCCGTTGGGCGATAGGATTGTTGTCATTGGTTTTCGATTTTCGGCAATTGCGAGAGCGTTGAGACCAAGTAGTCCATTCAGCGCATCGAAGGAAAGGGTGTCTTGGTCAGCAGACCAGATCATAACACCTCCCAGACAATTTTTATCGGCAAAGTTCAACTTGATCTCGAACGTCTCCGGCTGCGCAAAGAGTTGTCAGGGATCGCTTAAAAAAGAAAGAGGAGACGTACATCATCATAAGATACCCACTGATTAGTGTCCCAAGTGACGTATTTCGCTCTTGAGTCCGTCGGTCAGTATCCGAGGAGAGTCAAAGTCAAATTACACACCCAGACACCGGATCTAATGTGCCCTTCAAGTTCTTTGACGCGATGATGTCCATGATCTCGGAATAAGACAGCTGTTAAACAATTAATCAGAATCGCGACAAATCGGAAATGACCTGTTCGTACAGTGCCTGAGCTTTGAGTACATAGTCCCTATCAGGAGAGCAAGTTTAAAGTGAGGATCATCTCCGAGAAACCGAAAGACCCACGGGATTCCCACCCCCAGAGAATGTACACGTATATCCAGGTGTCGTGCAGTGGGGATCAGACACAGTGAACGATCGACCGTAGAATCCTATCACGGTATCAACTTCATTGAGTCTACAAATCAAGACGCTCTGGGATTTGACTTACCGATACCAAGTACAACTCTATCCGATGGGATATTTTGGCGCCACATCAAATCGAGAGTTTGTTCCATTTCTGTAATGTTGGTATGGGCAAGAAGATAAGGACCAATCCTGAAGAGAGCTGCATCAGTTTCCAGATTATTCGACCAACGAAAGCACATACCAAACATCAATCTGATCCCAAGTTCCGTGAAGCTAGAGAGCCGGGTTTGATCAAAATTGAATCTCCAACACAATGTCCGACTCTTACATCATAGGTCATCACGTTGACCCAACTGAAGACTTTTCAGAGGTCTCTTGGCATACAAATAGCAATAAACGCACTCTGCATACTGCAGAAGCTTTGGAATGTCAAAGTTCTGCATGTAAAAGTAGCTTGAAGGGGACGTAAACGTAATACCATAGCTAGAGCGTCCCGCAGCGTTGAATGCGGCGCGGATGTCTGCCATTAGCAACACGAAATTTTCACGATCTGCGGGTTTTCCACCGCGCTCAGGAGCTACAGGGTATTCCCAACTGCGCAAGGCTTCTCAGTGAGCCGAGAAGAACTGGAACACGAAGACGTACTCGATGTCTATGCCGTCAAATCCATACAACGTCATGAACTGGATGAGGGACGCTGTCTATAGAGGTGATGTGATAAATCTGGGTGGGCAAGGAAGTTAGGTAACTTACAAAGGCATTTCGGTTGGCTGCAGTGCTAGAAACGTCTGAGAAAGTAGTTTGTGTGGCGCCTGGATCCTTTAAGTCATGTATTAGACATGCGAGGCTGGAGATCTATGTTTCAACAGGATTTACATTGAAAGACCATCCCCCAACTGAGATGTAAACTCGGAGGGAAGGGTTAACTTGCTTCAGATTGGTAACTCGTGTGTAGAGAGGAGGGTCAGAAGGGGATGCAGGGACTATTCTAGCCGTAAGTAGCTAGAAGGAATTGGGTGAACGCCTCAACTCACCAACCGCAAATGTATCAGGATCGATGCTGAACACGAGATGTTTATACTTGACGCTTCCGACATAAAACAAACCACGTACGATGCGAAACTACAAATCGCGGTTAATTCAATTCCATTTACCACAAGTTTAAATGCGACTCACCTGAAGAAGATATGTGTATACGCATTGACTGATGGCAAGGACGGTGAGTTTTATCATAATGAGGCAGGCAAGGCGTAGCACCTGGTAGTTCCTCAGGAAGAATGACGTTGCAAGGCTGAGTAAGCGACCAGCTTTCATAATAGCCGATCACCCTTTTAAGGGAAGAGGCCAAAGCGCAATTTTGATTCGGATTGGTGGGTGCAGTGCATCCCGAGGTGCAATTCGCCTGAAAAGTAAAATATAGGTGTCTCACTCAAACTGAGGAGAAGAATCTACCCACGCCACAAAACTCGCCGCCAACATCAGTCCCGCAAAACCCTTACGGTCAACAGAGGGTCACAGAGAGGCGAAAAAGCGAGGACAGTGGATACATACCCCATTGTGAGCAGCAGACGTTCTGAATACAAAGTTGGAGTGATTCAGGTCATGAATAGTATATATCAACGCACCAGTGGGCAATTGAAGTTGGCTGCATCCGCATTTGGCCCACATTCAGCTTTTGCGTCGCAGTTTGAGATACAAGTGGTGAGGCTGGTGGTTTGGCAGGAATTGGGACCATATCCTATAAGAATATGTCAGTCATGGTTTGAACGGATCATCTTGATGTGATTCATGTACCACAGACTGATGAAGCGCGTCAAAGAAGTGAATTTTGAAGACGAATAAAAAGACGTACATCCGCTCGTAGCTCCAGGAGCAACCGCGCAGCACGCTCCATTCTTACAGATGTTACCGACACCGCAGATCCCGGTGACGGATTGATCATTGCTGTCGACTTGAGCATGTGTTGACGGCGCATAAAATGAGAGGAAAGCCAGTGCTGCAAGTAACCATTGCATGACTGGAAACGTGAGAGTAGAGACTGTTCCGAATTTAGAGTGTATAGCAGGGCCGTGTGTTCCTACTTATAATTTGGGAATGGGACTAGCGCCACTTGTCGTTGTTCCATTTTTAGCGACAGGACGAAAAAATCCTTATGGCCGCACGCGCGGAGGTACCAAGGATTTGGTTGCCACTTGGCAGGCACCGTTATACGGCGGAAAACTGCTTTACGTGCTACCGGCTTATTGATAGCTGCGACACATATACACTTCTATTTTTGGGACATCTGTTAGCGCCCAGTACGTTATCGGATGGTCGTATATTCCGGAAGGAAGGAAGGAAGTGTATGCTACTAGTATGGACACTCTACATTTTACCGCTGTGATCGGTCCTTGTGTTTCATGATTTATAAGTAGTAGTTCATGATTCTGTCCGCCATCTTGTAGAGCAACCGAGCCCCCGATATGGGGGCTAACAAAAGAAGTAAAATAAAAGTAGAGCTATTACTTACGAGTCAACGCTTCTCTTTCAATCATGATGCACGCGAAAAGATGGTCAACGCTGACATACCATCTGCCCGTCGCAGAGATCAAAACAAATTGAAACAGCGCGATGACTACCTGGCCGGAGGTCGACGGAGGAACCTGGGAGGACCGGTAAAGTGTAGGGTGTCCGTAGCATACATCAGACGTTGTGTATGTAGTAACGGGCCCCGCTATGTTCCCTAATGGGACCGCTGCGGTTAAAATACCACTTCCTTCCTTCCAAGGCCATACGCCCCTTCAAGTTCGAACTAGACCTTTTTAACGACCCGGTGTGGAGATCGAAGCGCCAGGGGAAAGAGAACCAAGGCGATGGTCACTGTAATCATGACAGACCTGATGTAGTACGTTGTATACGGGCGAGAATTCGTAAGAACCGAAATGATCGAGCATTCTTGATTTCACACGTGACTGGACCAGGGTGCGGCGCATCAGGAAAACCGTAAATGGCTGTGAAGTACTATGCAGTACTGGGGACCACTTTCGGGAAGGGATGTACCTATGCTGCACTATGGAGTGCTAGGACCTCTGATTATCCCTTTGGAGGCTAGATCCCGACCACCCCCAAACGGCCGATTTTTGTCCGAACCGATTTTTCGCAGATGGCCCAATTTTTGTCCGAACTGGATCTTGCCGAGCATGCCGTAACCTTCCAAAACGGGTAATTTTCCCGCTCCTATGAAGCTGAAAATCCCTAAAATTTCTCGCTGGCTGATTGACGGGCTCTTTCGTGCAGATTCAACATTTTCCCTTTGGAATGTCCAATTTTGTAAAATTTGTGAGACAAAAGATTGCCGACAACCTCCTCCAGCTGCCAAATTTTGTCCGAACCGGAACCAGCCTGACGTGGTCAGGCCCCCCCATTTTTGTCCGAACCGAATCTAGGTTTTGAGCCCAAATCGGCCAAATTTTGTCCGAACCAGGATCTGGCCTCAAAGGGTATTATCAGAGGTCCTGGAGTGCTATGCAAGTGCTGTACAGTGCTGCATATGCTTCATAGGTACATCTCGGCTACGGTTTTCCTGATGCGGGGAAGAAAACACGAACAAACCTGTATGTGCGTGACTAACAGCTGGCCCACTATGCCTACAGTGGACAAATGCTAGGTCGACATCCTCGGCCTCTCACTGCCTCTGCCATGGCTTTGCGGGAACGCCTGCTGGTGCCCTCCTTCTCCGTCTCGCGCACGGCACTCTTGCCGCGCGCAGCATTTTTCGTCGTGTATATATGGGTCAGATATAGATGACGGAGTGGCAGAGAAACAACGTACCAGCATCGGCTCCGGCTCAGTCTTCTCATCGACGTGCACCTGGGGCTCATCGCGTGACGATCAGCAAGGAAATCGAAGGAAAAGAGTCACTGTCACCTCCTGTGCCCGCCCTCCCAGCATCCTCGCTTTCAGCGCGACAGTCTTCTCCACCTCTGCATCGAACTCCACCCCCAACCCCCCATCCTCGTCCTCCTTGCACTCGTCGCTGGGTACGCGCCCCGCCACCGCGAGCATGCTATCCCACCTGCGCCTCGGCCCCTCGACCATCTCGCGCAGTCTCAAGCAGGCTACGCGAGTCCTGGACCTCGCTCCCACTCCGACTGTGGAGGTGACGTTGCACAGCCCAGCGCGAGAGGATTGGACTGTCAAAAGAAAATGGGGGGAAGAAAATAGAGTCAGCACGCTCAGAGGTGGAGAATACGTGCGCGTTCCTACGCTGCCATATCGCGTCGGGCCCGTCTCCTGTCTTTGGCACTACAACTCTTGTGCCCAGCACGGAAGTACGCCGCGCTACTGGTCTCATGCGCCGCCTCCGTCAACTGGCGCGCTTTCTGCTAACTTGCTCGAGGCGTACACTGCCTCGTACCAGCTTGCGTGAGCGGCGCATACCCATAGCCCACGACTACGCTGTAAAACACGGTTGGGAGAAAAAGCGGAGGAGTGGTGGGTCCGGCGTACGTCGGCTACATGTCCCTGTGCGCTGCCGTCTGCGTCCCCCTGCATCTCCTGTGCCCGTGTTGTCTCCCTCGAGAACGCGCACGCGCGCAGCCGCACATGCAACTCGGGGCGCGGATTCGCACCCCGTGGAGCGTATGCGGCTTCTGCTGCGTCCTCGCATTTGCATTCGGGCACAGGGTCTCAGACGGTGTGCAACACAGGTGACGCCGCGAGGGACGTCGCAAGGAACGGTCGCAGCGTTGCAAGCCCCGGTGACTCGGCGTCCCGCGTCATGCCCTGTTGTTCTGCCGCTGACCGTGGCTCGCTGCAGGCGGCTGCGCTTGCCGTCGGTGCGGGCTTCATAGCGAACTCGTGCACTGCGGGGATAGGCGGCGGGAGGAAGGTCGAGGATGGGGACGGGAAAGATAACGCGCTTGGGGGTGCGTTGATGTTGAGGATAGGTGAGGTGGACGCAAAATGTATGCAGTCAGAGTACTAGTTGAGTCAGAGTAAGAAAAACCTAGAATATACTCCCCGGTCGCCGACAACAAGAGAAGGAAGACGCCAAGAGACGCAGATTATGATGCCAAGAAAAGCCGGATAACTGCTGTATGCGGCTGCCGGCATGACATTACAAGGCCGGAGCCTTATTTATTTTTGACTAACAAATAAGTGCCGCTGATACCGCTGGTATCGGTAAGTCAGGCGATCGCCGAAGTTTTCTGATGACTGCTATCTCCTTCTAAGTTAGCGTTGACCTCGGATCGTCCGAGGATGCACGCCGAAATTCAAGACCCACAAGATCGGTGTTTGATATGGGCGACTCATTAAGCACTCTCATTCACCCAACTGATTCCCCACCTTCTACCAGAGTCGTCTAGTTCTCTGGAAGATGCGTTCCCAGTTCTTAGTCTTGGGATCCTTCCTGGCTTTCCTACCTTCTGCCACTGCTACTGTCAATCTGTATAACGCTAACTCCACATTCTCTGGCTCTACTCTCTCTTCTGGATGCAAAACAGCTTTGACCACTTCGATTGATTGTGATCCTGCATTACAGATCCTCTCCAATGTATATTTTGGAGCTGCGAGCTGGCTTTCAGACATCTGTACAACAGAATGCAGCGCCTCCTTGTCCTCTTTTCGAGCCAACATGGAAAAGGCGTGTCCATCTGGCAATTCCCTCCAGATTTCCGGAAAAACATACCCAGCTACCTATCCAGCAGACTACGTCACCTATTATTACAATGCGACGTGCTTGAATAATGGAGGTTCGTTTTGCCTGGATAACGAAGGCGCTTATTACAACATCTCCACTGCAAATGCGGAGGTCAGTATGTATAGCGCGTTACCAAACGCGATGGTGTGCGATCCGTGCTTCTTAAAATCGGGTCAGCTGCAGCTGCAGAGTCCGATCGCGCATGACGACGATTTAGCCGCGAACTGGACTGGGATCCTGAACAGGTGCAATACGAATGCGTATACCTTTCAGCCGCCTTCGTCAGTCTTTGCTGCTCCTGGGTGGGTAATTTTTATTTCTACTAGTAGAATGTCCGTGTTGATTCGAATCACAGCCTTTATCCTACCATCACAGTGAACGGGACTCGCTTGGAGTCCCCAGCCTGTGTTTTCGGCTCTTACACGGTGAAGTCTGGAGATACATGCACTTCAATCTCGTCATCCAACGGCCTTGTTGTGGATCAGGTCGGTTTTTTGCCGCCTTCAATAGTATGATTTGTATTGATACTTACTCGCTTCGCAGCTCATTGCTTTGAATGGATTAGACCAAGCTTGTGCTACCATCTCTCAAAATGTCGGCTCCACTCTATGTCTCCCACATCCCTGTAAGCTGTACACGGTACAATCTGGGGATACTTGCGCTACGATTGGAGAAGCGAAGAATTTGACGTTCGCGCAAGTCGTCTCCATGAACTTCCAGCTTGATGTCTCTTGCAATATGATCGTTGATAAGGTTGGCTCAACCATATGCGTTGGGTGAGTTCTCTGCATATTTTCTCTCTTCTATCTAATGGTTGTTTCTTAGATTAACGGACTACGAACAGGCGCCTCTCCCAACAGAGTTTCCGCAGACGACTGCTACAGCTATTGCGTGGGTTTGCCCTCATTCCCGGTCCTCATAATATTGATTTCAATCAAGCCCACCTCCCACCGGTATTCCTACTGCTCCGAACACCAATCTCACTACCTGTGGAGAGTGGCACACCGTTGTCGGAGGAGATACCTGCAATCAGCTCAGTATCAACTACGGTCTATCGCTCGTCGATCTCTACTTCCTCAACCCGATGTTAAATGAGAACTGCACCAATTTATTCTTAGATTTCGCCTATTGTGTGGAAGGATTTAGTATGCTGTTTATCATCTTCAGTCAACTCTGCACATTGCTAATAGCCGAATCACTCGACAGACGTCACGTATCCAGATGCCCAAGCTACCGGTGTTGTGGGGCCCTCTTCGTGGCCTGTCCCGTCCAATGTCACCGCCGTCGATACTCCTTATGGAGCGGGAACGTTCATGAATTGTTCCACCTGGTGGACCCCTGTTCCAGGATTTTCTTGCAACGATGCCCTTACCATCTTCAATATCACCCTCGCGGAGCTCCAGCTCTGGAATCCGAGTTTGACGCCCGAGTGCGATGCACAGTTGCAGATAGGCACATTGTATTGCGCGGGCGGAGGACCTACACCGACAGGGGGTGGAAGCACACCAGCTAGTACTCCGACGAATGTCGCCGACGGCGTCATTACCGGTTGCACGAACTTCTTCACAGAGACCACCCTGTTTTGCTTCGAAATTGCGAGTACGTATGGCATTACAGTGGATCAGGTGGGTTCCTATCTTCGAATAGGTGCTCTTTGCGTTTTAATAGCCGTTTTGACAGTTCCAAGCATGGAACGGCGGCTCGAACGTCTGTAACGTGCTCCAATCGGGCAAGGCATACTGTATTGCTGGACCATCGACTGGGACACCTACCCAGCCTGGAGGCGGCGCGACCCCCTCCAACGTTGCTCCAGGAGTCATCAGTGGATGTACCTCCTTCTTCACAGAGACAAATCTACTTTGTTTCGAGATAGCAGACCAGTTCAGTATCACCGTTGATCAGGTAAGATTTCCAAGTCTACTCCCTGAGCCGATTCTCAATCGTGGACAGTTTGAAAACTGGAATGGTGGTTCAACCGTCTGTAATGTCCTTCAAACGGGCTTGGCGTACTGTGTTTCCGCACCTTCAAGCACAGGAACTCCCACTCAACCTTCGGGAGGCGCAACTCCGAGCAACGTTGCCCCTGGTGTTATCTCGAATTGTCAGGGATTCTTCACAGAGACTAACCTTCTCTGTTTCCAAATCGCTGGCCAGTTCAGTATCAGCGTTGATCAGGTGCGGCTTGCGTGTCGCATAGCCTTGAACGTCTTACTTAGTCTTCTGCAACCCTTAGTTTGAGGCATGGAACGGCGGCGCAAGCGTGTGCAATGTCCTTCAAACCGGACTGGCGTACTGCATTCAAGGTCCACCGGCCGTCGCTACTCCCACCAACGTCGCGCCCGGGGTCGTTGCGGGATGCACCCAGTTCTTCACCGAGTCGAACTTACTTTGCTTCCAGATCGCTGATCAGTTCGGCATTACCGTTGATCAGGTACGAGTTTGCTATTTTCCAGAGCACAAAGTTCGATGTACTGACTTTGGATTTTCTTCCTCAGTTCCAATCTTGGAACGGAGGATCAAATGTTTGCAACGTTCTCCAGACTGGAGAAGCTTACTGTGTGGACGGCCCATAGAGTCTAGTGCATCTGCACATCTCTCGAAGTGACGTTTATTACCGAGCAACTGGTGTTTCAGACCTAACGTATAATATTTTCCCCTTTCTTTCCCTGACTCCATCGCATTTCACGTTCAATATTATTTTGGCCCTGCTTCAGACATCGTAGGAGAGCAGGATGAGAAGGACTCCCGACTGTGACGTCGCCTTCACAGGAACTGGGAATATATCTACTGTCACAGTACACTGAATTAGGGATCGGCACCGTAACCGTATAATACGGTATACGGTTACGGGTTATACGGTGAGCCGTAACGTCCTGTAAGAGGTCCTGGGGCCTCTCCTACGGTTACGGTTACGGTACGGCTTGTTTAGAACACGCCAACGAGCGCGTGAGGGGGGGAGTGGAGGTTCAAGCCAGATACAGGGAGGTAAGAAAAGGCCGAATGCACTGTTTTCAATGTTACTAAGCTTCCTTCGGCCCGGTTCCAGCCACCCGTATACGGCTTTTTACGGTATCTCGAGCCGTACCGTAACCATCGCGTAAAGGCCTGAATTTGGGACGCGTAAATACCGTATTCTTTACGCCCGTAACCGTATACGGTACGGTGCCGATCCCTGCACTGAATCCTCGGTGATGAACGGCATAATAGGAGAAGACTGCTGTAATGTCCGATGCCGCCTGCATGATTTATAAAAGATCCGACTCATCGGAAAATAGCTCGCTTCGCAGACACAGGATTTTTTTCAACGGAGATTTTACGTTGAATATTATACAGCTCAAGGATGAATCAGAAGCATGACAAATCATTTGGCTCACGCCTCCCCACTATGACGTTGCCTAAAGTGGACAAATGCTGACCAATGTCGCCGCTCATCGCCGAGAGTGCCAGTGTATCATAATGTAATGTTTGCATATCTTAGTAACGGTTAGAATGCTCTGATGGTTGTGTGGCTATGAATGTGAGTTACCTAATTATCGTGCCTGGGTTCGAACCAGGTGCGTTTTTTTGTTGTTTTACTTTTTCTTCTACCCCATCCTTTATTTTGTTTTCCCCTTTCCGCTTAACGTCTGTGTAGGATGCTGTTTCTTTTCACCTTTGTTTTCTCCTCTCCCACCACAGAAATCAGCTGGCACTAATATATATCTGAAGGTTTTATTGTAGCATCAATGTTGCTGTACTCTACTAGATGCATATGTAAGACTACTGAGCAGAGAAGACTACTGAGCAGAAAATGACAGCAAATTTACCTTAAAATTGATGTGGCAGATGTGTAAATTGTCTCTGCAAAAGGAGAACATGTCCATTGTCAACCTGACCTTTTAAGGCTCTTTGTAGCTTAAAATTCACAAAGGAAATAATTGAAATAGATCTGTAAATACACATCCTCCTTTTTTCAGTGAATGAAACTAAGAAAATGACTTGAATGGATGACGAACCTGCACTGAACTCGGAACTCAGTGTCAACAATGACATCGCGATGACTAACACGTGCTGGGAAAGTGGCCACGTGATGTCATAGTGGGGAGGCGAAGGGGATTTTGACAAATCGCAAACATTGTCCATTTTGGGATGATATCTTTCTCAGGCCGTACATCCGAGATATTGGTATCATCGGATTCACCTCAAATATGCACTCTGGATGGTACGAAAATCACTGGGAGAACTTCAGAAAGAGTGTATTCGGAGCTGGGAAAAAACGGGTTTTTTCCGACTGAGACTCGCTTAGTATTTCCCAAGAAAATCCGCAATGTCATGGGACTCCACCCAAGAACGTTCCGCTTTGGGATGTGTTACAACTTACTCCCCGTACTCCTTCCCGTGCCGGCAGTCACACACCTTTCTCACAACTCTGACCGACACGTTGAAGAAATTGATGTCGGTGTCGTCCGCAGATGACAGAAACAGAGAACAGAAGCTTTTTGAGAGCTCAACACATAACTGAAGTGGGCGGAGAGTCACGCAGGTGGAGCTCAAGACACCATCAATTTTCCGAGACTCGCTTGCAATTTTATGAGAAAATCATATTTTACGGCTCCGAATACACTGTTTAAAGGCATTTTTTCTCTCCAGGATTGTTAGCCCCACTACGACATCACGTAGTCGCTTTCCCAGCACGTGCTAGTCAGCATGATGTCATTGTTCACACTGAGTTCCGAGTTCAGTGCCAGTTCATTGTCCGTTCGAGTCATTTTCTTAGCTTAATTTACTGAAAAAAAGAGAATGTGTATTTACAGATCCATTTCAATTATTATTTCCTTTGTGAATTTAAGTTACAAAAAGCCTTAAGAAAGGTCAGGTTGACGATGGACATGTTCTAAATTAAGTCCGTTTGCAGAGACAATTTACTAATTTTGCCCTGCAGACTTGCGACGGTCCGGTCGAGCGGGATCAGGATACACGTGTTATCGTTGGCGAGCAGCAGCGCGTAGGATTCTGGGCGGCCGGCGTTCGTCTTGCAACAGACGTGCTCAAGCACTTCCTGCATGTACATACCCGCAGACCTGAGAAACATGTGAGAACAGTACTGGGACAGGGACAAGAGCAGCTTACACCGGAATTGTGGTCCCGATGTGGACAGTATCCGGGGTGTCCTCGATCTTGATGCACAGGAGTATCTGGGGGCCATGACCGGATGTGGGGCCCAGAGACGTCGAGAAAGGTACAGAGGCACCGAGCGCGGACCCAAAGACTCCGCTGCCTGGGAGGGTGCTCCCAGCGACGGCCAATGCCAGGGCAGAAGGCTTGTCCTGCTTCTTTGCTGCTGTTACACGGGAGGGATGCCGTTGGATCTTACTTTCAATGAGCTGGTTTTGTTGCACTACAGGAACGGTCGATAAGACGCTGCACTCCAGAATGGAATGCAACAACTCACCCTGAGCCGGCATAGCATACGCTTCGGCATTAAACTTGGCTACCTTCCCAACCTGATCCGGCGCTACAGCAAAAGGTATCAGCACTGCGAGCCGAAACAACCAGCAGAGCAGCATACGAGGGAAATCGTCGTCGACCTCTCCGTCCTCCTCCGCAATGCGCATAATCCACCCGACTGTGGAAAGCCGCATCACCAACTTCTCCCCCACCGCATTCTCCATCCCCTCGTCGAGCTTCGGTAACCAGCCCTCCTCCCAGTACGTCCACAGCGCAAACCCGATCACCTCTTCTACCGTTGCATCCTTGCGCACATTCAGATCCATCGCATGCCCCTTGGGCGCGCACGCCAAGGGGAAGTACACCTGCACATTCGTCGACGCGCCCTCCTCGCGGCCAGACACTGCCGCGTACAGCTCCGCGAACGAATTAGTGCTCTCGCCGGACGAGACTAACAGCGCAGTGAGCACGGAACGCTGCGGCCGGTTCGGCAGCGGCGCGACCTTCTTGCGCACGAAGCTCATCTCAGGCGTGACGGAAGACACGGACGCGGAGCCGCTGTGGCTCGCGGCGTGGGAGCGAGCGCGCGGAGGGGGCTCGGGCTTGCGGGGCGGGAACTACGGCGACGCATCATCGGGCTTGCTGCTGCCGGGACCTGGAGTGAGCATCTCAAAGTAAGGGCCAGAGCAGTCAGGCGTCGGGTCCTCCGAGACGGGGCTCAGGTGCGCGTGGGTGCAGGGGCCCAGAGTGAGGCTCGCGCTGGTCTGAGAGGACGAGATGGGGACCGACGACGTGGACGCAGAGTTGGTGGTTGCGGACAGCACCGAAACGACATCCAAGACACTATCCGAGGTGAGTCTGGAGGTACGGCTGGCTGCAAAGTCGCTGGATTGCACATAAGACCTCAGTGTCAGGATGTGTGTATGGCAGGCAGCTACTCACGGGTCGAATTCATCTCCATCGTCCATGGCATCTGCAGCATTCGGCGCCTAAAGTCAGTCAGACGAGTCATCTGCAATGTTTTCTTCCTCGTCCAAAGATGAGAAATCGAGAACGGGAGGTGGCACTGGCGCTGCAGCGCCCAGGCCGCGCCATGCAGCCATGCGTACCCGCCTCTGTGCTTCCATCTCCGCCGCACCCTTGAACTTGGGGATGAATTGCACGGCTTTTGCAACGGGTGCCCTCAGCTACGGTGGGTTCCTGTATCTTCACCTCAGGCGCAGAGCCTGTAGTCATGTCGACGTCCACCGGCACCTTGACCCAGTCGTCCGCACTCCGCCAGCGAGCTGGAAACGGGCATGGTGCTGCTCATGGCACCCCGCGGAGTGCCTTCCATTAACAGGTGGATGCGCGTTTCCCACTTACACGCAGACCAAGTCCGCCTGTACACCCACCCACGATGGTGTTGGTGTACTTGAGGTGAGCTCCAGGGAATCCGGATGGCCGCTCATCGTCGCTAAGCTGAGGACTGGACGGCATGGCAAGTTCGGGCCATCTGTCGATATCGTTCAGAGGCAACAATGATGTACAAGTTGGAGTTGTAGGCTGGGGCTAGGGTAATAAGTCTAGCACCATATGGGTCGTCCACATCTCGTAGGTACGACAAACGCAAGCTATGGATTAGGAAACTGGACACAATTTCAGTTGGACGCCATAAAGACAGTGGAAGTAGGTCCTTACTCAGTATCACTTATAAGCGACATGGTGTCTGGGTTTAGAGCCGACTACAGCCCTAGAGAGACATCGGTCTTGCGAACAGTGACGCGGAGAGTTAACTTAGCTGGAAAAAGTGTGATAACGTGATCTGCATGCGCGAGGCAGACAGCATTAATAGTCGCAAACAAAGATCTCCGGTATCAGCATGTAATTAGATAGTTTGACGAGTAGAATTTTCATAAACATATGGGCCAGCATTTCCACTTACATGTTGCTCTGGGCTTCGCCTGACGGCCAAGAAAGGAAGACAAAACCACAGATTCGGAAAAGCCATGAAGAATGCTGCTAAGCATGCCATTGCCCTACTTGGTAGAGAAATAAATCCAAAACCAGGGTTCCGTTTGTAGTTTGTAGGGTCAAAAATCGAGTTCTGTGTAAAGTTAAGACCCTCCAAATCAGGGTTCTGTTGGGAGTTTTGCAGGTCAAAATCAGACACCGGTTCCGTTGGAGTGTGCCACTCCGATATAGCTGGGAGCGCCTGCAGATGGTGGTCAAGACACCTTGTGATGCTATCTACTGATGCTCCTGCCAAGCACAACCAAACACCCTACCACACCGTTGGCGATTGAGTTCGGAATCGGGGTTCAGTTTGGACTTTTGGTGGAAGGGGTTCCGTTCAGAATTTTCATGGGGGTTCCGTTTGGACTCGGAAGGGCATAATCCTACCTATCTTATGATATAACCCAGATTAGTACAGTCGCGTAAAGAAAAAGTTCTCTTGACTTTTGGCCGAGCGGCGAGTAACCACCACGTGTCCTCGAAGTCTTCCGTTGGCTTTTGCAGTGCATCCAGCACGCACCGCACGTGGAATCGCTGAATGAGACACACGCATGGTATACGGTTCCCCGTCGGCGTGGATCGCGACGGAGGTAGCAGTTTATGTCCAGGATGCCGCTCCCATCGTGGCCTACGGCGCGAAGCACAAGGTCGAGATCGGCGACGATCACTGGCGGCACCCCTGCTTCTACGAGGGGTTCACTGAACCGCGAGGCATCGACGCCGGGAGGAAAGCTCTGCAGGACCGAGTGTCGGTCCTGACCGATCTACATGTTCGGAATGGCACCAAAGCCTGGTAACGTCCGCGGGTGTGGACCTTGGGGTGCTGCGGGTAGGGCTAAAGAGAGGGCGCTGGTCGTGAGATGAACACTGATTGCAGGCATACCAAAACGGGGTTAACTGGGAATCCCCAAACTCGCTGGGGTGCGGTGGCATACCTGGCGGCGGGGGGATGACGCGAGGAAGGGCGTAGGTCATGTCTGATGGAAATCGATGACACGCCTGGCAGGATCTCGTACTTACCTTTTTTCCCATCATGCCGATTACGCCGCTTAGTAAGCTGGTCATCCCAAATCCACCCGGACATACACAGCAAACCCGGAAGTCATCGGAATCCAACGATCTGCCAAACCGTTGGAATCCAATGTAAATTGATTGCCAAAAATATTGTTTTTTTAATCAAGCCCACTTCTTGCATTCAAAAAATATGAAATAGAGCGTATTTAGTGTAGATTTGTTTGATGGGTCTCAACCGTAGCTCATGTTTCGAAGTCACGTGAACACCAAACATAACCATTCAGCGAGGATTTCGACATATTTTCAGGTTCAAGAAATTACCAGAAATGCTGAAAGTGTCTGAGATGCATAGACCTCTGCTTTTCAAGTGTTCTGTTACCCATAGAAGGTCTTAATGTTTCCCAAAGGCTCCGAGTTTTTGCACGTGCCTTGAGGCAGGCCTTCCCAATAATGAAGGTCCTTCCCGATTTGGCCTCCGAGGTGCCCGAAGGTCGACCTATGGTATTTGGTGCATGAGCGAAATCAGACCATAAACAAGTTTTTTCTACTCCGCCACAAAAAAAAAAACTTATTTTATGGTCTGACTAGGGAGACTAGAGTGTATTTGCGCTGCCCATTTTCTTTTCGCCATCACTCGTCGTTTTTAACCGACCCAAATGATTGATGTGATTTCGATGAGGCCCAGGCAGACCAGGCCGTGTATTTACTTCGTGTCACGTACCGTGACCTCGGAGCTCCATCGGACTCCGATTTACTATTTCCCTCGGAATTCCATCGGACATCTGATGTATTATTTCCCTTGGCATTCAGCACTTTGCCTTCATTCTACTTCATCCCTCCCATTTATTCTATTTGCTTCGTTCAAACCCGGAATTCCATTGGCCTCTGGATTTATCTTGTTTCTCTTCACAATACTTATGCTCCTATTGGTTCGTACTGTTTCTGACTGTCACGTACCGTGACATCGGACTCCCTTGGCCTCCGAGAATCACCGAATCATAATGTCCCCATTCTTATTGGCTACTTCATTCACCATATGCTCAAGACTCCCTATGATTCACTATGACTTTCTTCGTCGGCGTCCCCGGCCTTCCGACGTCCGCCGACACAGCATTCACTTACATTGACTCCTACATACTCATTCCCATCGCGGAGCCTATCGGCCTCCGATGATTAATTACACTACAATATCATTTAAATAGCTGGATGTACTCTCGCTTCTAGTCAGCCTGAATATCAACTAAGATTGTGCTCTATCTTCGTCCCTCATCCTCTCTGTCTTATCCTTCTGAAATCGGGCCTTGGGCGTAGAGAAAGGCGCAGCGCACGAGCTGAAGCAAAGCCCGCTCTAAACCCCTCGGGATTCCGAGTCGATTCCGACCGGATGGGACTTATCGTTCATCCACGAAGTTTTACTTTGTGAAGTCCTAATCCACCTCACTCACTCGCACTTGCTTGTTGGTAGGAACCTCGGAGGTCTGACTCGACTCCGAAATCTTCACATGTTCTTGCTTTCCACTCGCTTCTGGTTAGCAGGAACCTTCGGACCTCCGATCAGTCCCGAGGATGTCCAGTCCTTGACACTTCGGCAGGTCCAGGGCAATATTGAAAATTTGCTGGGGGACTTGGAAGGAGGTATATACTAGACTTATTAATGTTCGTACCCTCTGAATGAGCTTACGGGCAGGCATGGGACGCGACAATCTTAGCCGAGTCACGCCTGCCATATTCGGTTACACCAGGGAAAAGAGACAGAAGTAAATAAAAACAGCACAGCCCTAGGCCACACAGCCACTAAAGGGGTAAGGAAAAAGTGAACGAAGTATAGGGACAGCCACTAAAGAAGTCAGACACAGCCACTAAGGAGACTATCTTAAAAAATCGGAGACAAGTAAAATAGGGAGACTTTTAGCCCCTCGGAGGAATGAAAGGAACGAGTATTATGTAAACATAAGTACTCGTAACAACGTGATTCAACACGCGCCTCTAGTCACATAACCGTTTCTCTCTGTCGCCCTCTATCTGAAGGGGTTTGGGATTTCGGATTTCTCGAGGAAGAATAAATGGCTTCCTGCTTCCTGTGGTGCATGCTTCGATATCATTGTCATTCAAGTTCTCATTCAAGTTCCTCGTTTCTTTCACAGAACCAAATCGTCGCCGCCATGCTCTTTTGAGGTTCCAGGATGGGAAATGGAGTGCTCGGTATACGTTTCACCTCCCTAAATTTCTGTCTCTCAGTACCGATCTATCTCGCTTCTGATCTTCTGCTGCCACTGCCGCGACAGACGCCACCATTACTTATGGACAGACGCCATTGCGCACCGTGCATCCCTCAATGCTGAGCTTTGTGGATAGTTGCGATTTGCACAGGAAGTCGATTCAAAGAATTCGTGTCTGCGTTTGGATTGATACACCATGGCCAAACTGAAGCCGTCATTGGAGATGGCGATCATAGAGGTGTCATAATTATCGGTGTTCAATTGGGAAGTTTTTCTGGGCATTTATAAATACCTCTATTAATCCTGCTTTACAATGCCAAATCATTTTGGGTGATGCCGCCAATACTGGGATACGGACACGTCAATCAATGAGTTACGACAGCGAAAAGGACCTGTACTTACCCAGAATTCGAGTTTCCATGTACAATCCATCTCAGCGGAATCGAGCGCCCAGTACATGCAGCTTCAAGCTTGTCTCTCGCATTCCGAACGTCCATAGCGCGCACACCGTAGAACACATCAGTATCTGCCCAATGATTCACAGTGACGGATTTCAGCGTCGGCTGCCACTCCATGTCATTGAGCATCATGGCAAGCTTATCTGTGGACGGGATGGAGTACGAAATCGTAAAGGATTCGAGAGAGGATCTGATGTTCTCATACAGCTGATCCCAGAACCAGTGCTCGCCGCTGACTTGTAGAGAGGTGAGGTTGACGAAGGCAGGTAGTGCTCGTACCATGTCTTCGTCTCCCACCTGCGGAGCGTCGACCATGCCTTTGAGATGTAGCGATTGAACGGATGTACCAATAACTTCGGCCAGCGCTTCTGCACCGTACCGAATTTCCTGTACTTGAGCGTGTTTGATAGAGGTGGAGGTAGAGAGCAGCCATTTCCATTGCGAGTATGAAAGATCAGTGCATTGCGAGATATACAGGCTGTCGAGTTGGAATGTGGGAGGGGGGATGTCGGGGATCGTGCCTCGTTCCCGTGGTGCATCTGCTCGACGTACTCCATAGCGTTCTGGGGCGGTGAAACAGATAGCGTCGAGAATTCGGAGATTTGGAAGGCGATGCAGGAGAGGTGCAAGATCCATGAATACCTGATCTGAGACTGCGAGGACCTGGAGATTCTCGAAGATCGGAAGCGGGTCTGAAAGCCTTTTGAATGAGAATTTCCCCTCGACGTGACGGAGATCTACACAACAGGAAAGCAGTTGAGCGGCCTTGGAAGTCTCCGATTCAATCGGTCCGAAGGTCTGGAAATAGAGGTACTGGACTAGCCCCCGGACAACGTTCTGTTCCAACACCGTCCGAAACAGAAGCTCAACCGTCTTGCTGTCATCTGACATGGCGTCGGTCAGCCGACAGCCATAAGTAGAATGTTTGAAACTTGCATAGAATAATTCTTCCCGAGTAAAGTACTCGTCTCGCCGCTACATACCAGTCTTTGGAAACCAGACAACAGCGGACTAGAAGAGTGATCTCAGACACCCACGCAAGGTCTTCCTGAGGTTTCACCCGCCATTCTGACCCTGGTCTAGTATGTTCGGAAGCACACTCGTAAATGGTTGTGAGGATTTCATGTGCCAGAGCAGGCGGGGTGGATGACCGGCAAGGCATAATCACTGTAGGCGTATTAAGCGCAGCCAATTTAGCCGTCCGTCTCTCGACGTGTTTTTGCTGGTGAATCTTGTTTTCAAGCTCTCTAGCCTGCGCCCGTGCAGCTAATTCGGCCTTTTTCTCTGCAGTATATACAGGTGAATTAGGAAGAGCTCGCCATTTCTCGAGGAGAGCAACGGCTCGTTGCCGGAAATGGTATTCTTCGTCTCGAGGAATGACCGGGAGTTCCGAGATTGAATCTAGGATTTCATGGAGCCCGAATCGCTGGATAAGGGACATGAACAACATTGGCGTTATTCTGAATAGTTATACAAACCTCCAGGATCTGCGAGTTCAGCTCAGCTTCCTCCATTTCCGAAAAAATTAGGTCGTAGGCAGGCATTTCCTAAACAAAACATTAGTAACTTGCTCTTATGATAACTTGTCGGCACTGACATCTTCTGGAGGTGGACCTAAATACGAGAAACCATTCCGAAACTTCATTCGCCATCGTCTTGCTACTCTATCCATGAATGTCAAAACTGACAAAAGGCAGGTCGATGTGGATCACGGTGTGGTAGGGTGTTTGGTTGTGCTTGGCAGGGACCTCTAGATAGCATCACTTCGTGTCTTAGCTAGTGCCATCAGCTAGTGCGCTCCCCCGCTGTCTCGGAGTGGCACACTCCAACGGGCTTCCTCGGTGACACCAGTGACCGGCAACTCGGCACTGCAGCAGTTGCAATTTTTTGGCCGATATTTAACCGAGTATTGAACATTTAACACCAATAATCGTCTGTAAATTCTTGTCAAGTGCAGTTCTTGTCTACACTAAGTGTCTAATTTGGTCGGGTATGTGGGGTCAGAATGGTTTTGGAAGATCATTGTGGCTGGACGGGACTCGGAAAGGGAAAGAGCTGGTGACATTGCCTAAAGTGGACAAATGCTGACCAATTTCGCCGCTCTTCGCCGAGAGTGCCAGCGTGTCATAACATAATGTTCTCACCACATGAGAAAGGTCACTCACACCGGGGTTGAGCGAATATCAGCTGGTTGCATTTTAGTTCCGATACTGTAGAAATTATTTTGAGAATCAAGTGAGCTTAAATCAAACCCGATACCTATCATATCATTTACCCCGATATCCGGTGATCTACCCGATATGGGAAATCGATGGGGTAAGCCACTTGATACTCAAAATGATTTCTACAGTATCGGAACTAAAATGCAGCCAGCTGGTGGTTTTGTGACTACCAGTATTCTTATGTAATTATTCCGCGCTTCTCGGGTTCGAACCCGGTGAGATTCTTTATGTTTTTTTTCTTCTACCCCAACCTCTATTCCGTGTTCCCGCTCTCCGTTTAGCATATGTGTGAGATGCTGTTCCTTCTTACCTGTTTTTTCTCCTCTCCCACCACAGATATCAGCTGGCACTAATATATATCTGAAGGTTTTATTGTAGCATCAATGTTGCTGTACTCTACTAGATGCATATATAAGACTATGGAGCAGAAAATGACAATAAATTTACCTCAAAATTGATGTGGCAGATTAGTAAATTGTCTCTGCAAACGGACTTAATTTAGAACATGTCCATCGTCAACCTGACCTTTCTTAAGGCTTTTTGTAACTTAAATTCACAAAGGAATAATAATTGAAATGGATCTATAAATACACATTCTCTTTTTTTCAGTAAATTAAGCTAAGAAAATGACTTGAATGGACAATGAACTGGCACTGAACTCGGAACTCAGTGTGAACAATGACATCATGCTGACTAGGATGTGCTGGGAAAGTGACCACGTGATGTCATAGTGGGGGAGGCGAAGGCTAACAATCCTGAAGAGAAAAAATGCCTTTAAACATTCAATTCTGAAGTTCCTAGAATGGACAATGAACTGGTGCTGAAAAAGTACTGAACTCGGAACTCAGTGTGAACAATGACATGCTGACTAGCACATGCTGGGAAAGCGACCACGTGATGTCATAGTGGAACAGGGCCGCTGATAAATGAGCAAGGGACGTTGTAGGTTTAGTATCGTTCTCATTTTCTGGACCTTTATGACTACCTTCTGGACATATTCCAACTCGCTTTTCAATGGCCAAAACATACTGACAGTACAGAGTGCCTCAACATGCTTCAAGCCTTCAACAGAATATTCTTCCGAGAAACATGAGTAGTTCACTATGCAACTCTGTTAAAAAAGTGTGTTCTTGGATCAATATTTCCAAAGTCTTTCCAGATGTGAGTGTGTATACAGGCTTCAGGCAAAGGGGATCTTGCAATCATCATGTTCATGTGTGCCAGAGAGCATTCGGGGCCTGGCTTTGAGGATTTCAAATGATTTAGACTCAATTGTTGGAATTGGACCCACTGATTGATGGCAGTGAATATGAACCTCTTTTTTGTAATCTGACACTAATACTTTGACCAACTAACCCAATGTTCATTTCTAGTGATTGGGAGACGACCCAATATTGTCATGGCATCGTGTTAGAGCCTGTTCGGTAACACAATCCGATTGTTTTCCGATTGTTGTGAGCCTGATTGCGCTGATTGCGTGTGACTTTTGTGTGACCGGACGTGAGCTTTTTGAGTTCCCACACCAATTTTCGTCGCATCCGTCAACTATGCCTCGCGCAAATGATGATCCTGGGCTCCGTAGACGTGTCATCTTGGCTGCGGCATACATTTTACAGGCTGTCGCACTTGCAGTACTCATCTATGCCAACCCACTGTACTGGAAACAGCCATATCATACCTCTGCCCTCACGGGTGATGCTTGGGTGTCCGAACTTATGCGTGGACACCCAGAGCGCATTCATTGCGAACTTGGGATGCATCTACATGTTTTCGTGATTTTTGTGGCCGAACTTCGAGGGGTTGCAGACCTGGAGGACTCAAGATATCTACGTCTGGAAGAGCAGGCAGCCATCTTCCTCTATATGTGTGTCACGGGCCTTTCTATTCGCCATGTGGGGGAACGATTCCAACACTCTAACGAAACAATATCTTAGTAAGTCTAACTCTGCAGCTCATATGTTTTTTTCTAATGCCTGGATGTAGCTATTTCCGACGCATTCTCTCTACCGTTTCATCTCCCCCATTCTATACAAAGTATGTGAAACTTCCGCTGGCTGACGACCCGGTTCCCCTCCTCATCCAGAACAACCCCAAGTGGTTTCCATTTTTTGAGGATGCCATTGGGGCCATGGATGGAACTCACATCAACTGCTGTCCATCTGCTGTGGAACGGCAAGCAGCTCGTAATCGCAAGGGTGGAATCAGCATGAACACCATCTGCTGCTGCTCTTTGGCGATGGAGTTTCAACATGTCACCAGTGGCTGGGAAGGATCTGCAGCAGATGGCGCCATCTACAACGATGCACGTCTGGCAGATCTCCGAATCCCAGAAGGGAAGTATTATCTCGCAGATGCTGGTTTCAGTATCTGTGATGCCCTTCTTGTACCATACCGTGGTGTACGGTATCATCTTGCAGAATGGGGTCGTGCTGCCGTTCGGTATATCTATTAACATCATTAGTACTGCCATCCTGATCCAGCTGCAGTCCTACAAATCGTGAAGAGCTATTCAATCTTCGGCACGCCTCCGCCAGGAATGTCATTGAGCGAATCTTTGGTGTAATCAAACGTCGATGGAATATTCTTGTTCATCCTCCCGAGTTTGATATGGACGTGCAGGCTCGAATTCTGCCTGCATTGGCAGCGATTCATAATCTCATCCTCAAACACGATCCTGATGATATTGCCGACTTCGAGGATGAGATTGAAGGAGACCCAAACCCTGGCAACCGAAATCATGAAGACTTTGGAAATTTGGGTGAAGGTCCTGCAGACGATGTGGAGAAGGCGAGAGCAACAGCAAAGAGGGATCAGATTGCACAAGAGATGTGGGAAAGCTACCAAGAGATATTGCGAGAAAGAGGCGAAGCAGATGAGTAGGGAGTTTTATTCAGAAGATTATAGAGACATTGTGCATAATGCAAGCATAACATAGGTATTTTAGGTTTAGTAGTCAAAAGGCATATCAAAATTGAAATCGATTAGACCCAGCTTCCGTGAGATCCATTTTTTACGGAGTGCTTCAACCTGAAGAACTGTGTAAGCATCCACAGCGTTCACGTCGGTCTCCAAAAGAGATATGAAGGCAACAAGCTGATCATCGTTCAACCAGCTTCCCTCGAGTTGTTGAGCACGTAAAATGGCCTTCTGCTTACGACGTGGAGTTGCCTCTAAGCCACCACGGTCAGGTGGGGCGAGAGCAGACCGAATGCTGTCACTAACATCTGTAACCGATGCAGCAAGCTGTGTAATCGCAGTCGGTCCAGCAGAGAGCCGAGGATGTTTCCCAGTGCCTCTGGATGGGCCCGGAGTTGCAATAGGTGTGTGCTTCTTTGTCAGAGGTGCAGAGTCAGTGAACAGATCGTTAACCGGAGGCAGGCGCTGCATGACGATACCATCGGTCGAGTCCTATAAGAGATAAAGTATGTCAATCTACATAAAATAAAAGATATAGACAAAAAAACCTGAGAATGATCAGCACCCGAATTTTGCGAGCTAGACTGAGTGAAATTGGAGAAGTCCCAATCTGGGGAGCCAGTGCGTTTGTTATGGTCCTGCATCTCTTCATCCTCGTCTCCGTCACCGTCCGCATCACCATCCGCATCACCATCTGCATCGCCATCCACCTCACCATCTATATCCGCAGCCTGTTCCCCATCCCTATCGTTGTCATTGGCAGTCGCTGCAGCCGGTGCTGCATGGCTCGGGCGGAAAACATGAGCACCAGAGACTGTGGAGGGCATAAGCTCTGCCATAGCAGCACGATAGGGCCACCCTTTGTTGCAATATGGTTTTGCCTTCGGATGTGCTTTGACATAGTCATCCCACGAAGATTTGGTGGTCTCGTCGATGCCTGCGCCGTTGACGTCGTCCCAGCGCCAGCCAGAGTTGTCAACAACCTTCTTGACAATTTTGTAGGTCGTACGGAACTGCGGAAAGAGACTCGTCATTGGATAATGAGGGGATATTGATCAGAGGACGTACCTGGCCATATTTATTGCTGCAGACCTTCGCAGTCTTTGGGCCTCCTCTAGTGACAAGGGGGTTGAGTAATGCAGAGACAGCTGTCCAAAACGATGCCGGGAAGTTTCCTCCGTCGCCTGCCTTGGACTTTTCCTCAAGGAGGAACTTGATCATGGTGTCTGAGTCCGACCGGGTCCAATACGCCTGCGGTATGGCAGCAGCACCCCGGGGTTGAGGTCTCTGGGCTGGCGCTGGTGTAGGCGAGCCTGAGGCTGCTCGAACGTGCCTGCCACGGACCATTGTCGCGTGAATAACGAGGATGCGCGACGAAAATTGGCGTGGGAACTCAAAAAGCTCACGCCCGGTCACACAAAAGTCACACGCAATCAGCGCAATCAGGCTCACAACAATCGGAAAACAATCGGATTGTGTTACCGAACAGGCTCTTACATGCATGTGAAATGTGTGTACTCATGTATATATAGTCCAGGAAGCCTATGACAGATTAACCTGTCATAGTGGCCTTTTGGCTCAGTTGGTAACAATGCTAGCTCCTGGGCATGTTATGTAACAGTATGACAGGTTTAAACCGGTCGCGAGTTCAAACCCTGGTGGTGGCACATTTTTCAAGCCTGGAGCACTTGATTTAATTTGTCATCATTTGAACTCGGTAACATCCGGCAGGTTGATCATGTGACCTGGGGGTCTATTATGTATCATTTGGTCTTTGGAAGTGCACCTGGGGTTCTGTCCCTGGTCTGGCCCATTTCGGGTTTCTGTTCCATTCCAGAACATCTCGGATCCATTCTAGGATCATTCCGCACTTTGAGGGCTCAGTGCCTAATTGGGGGGCACTGTTACATGCATGCGAAATGTGTGTACTCATGTATATATAGTCCGGGAAGCCTATGACAGATTAACCTGTCATAGTGGCCTTTTGGCTCAGTTGGTAACAATGCTAGCTCCTGGGCACGTTACGTAACACATCGACACAGTGTTGATGTGCACTGGCGCACCAGTGAGGTGCATTGACAATGAGATGTATTTGGACTATCCTAGTAAATTGAGACTGAACTTGATGTACTTCAGTGCTTTGGCTGATCATTGAACTTGAGTCGGGTGCGCGACGTGCTCAAGATGTTCCTCCAGCATCACGCAACACGTGTCAAGGCCGCCTTCCGCCGCAAGAACAAAACCACGCGCACTCTCACCCGCGCTGGATTTACTCCCGAAGAAATCACTGTTTTAGCGTCCGCGTACGCATCGGCACCAGCGCCGCCTCTCTTCGACATCTTTCCTTGGGCGGAGCATACAGGCCCTCCCTGCGCTGGCGAGCACGTTCTACGTCGATGCGCTAGCCCATCTCGAGTGCAACTTCGCCTACGATATGAATCGCAGCTCCTTCGACAACCAACAAGTTTCTATCCTCACAACGCTGTCGCTCGATGGCATCGATCTCTCACATTTCGACTGCTCATCCTGCCGGCGCTCACGCTCTCCGCGCTCGCCATCGGCAAATGCGCCATCGCGGTCCCGGACCTCGCGCTTTTCTTCGCGCGGCACCCCACGCTGCTCGCGCTCGACCTCTCCTTCCGCCTCGCCACATCCACGGTCCGTCCACGGACGTGCTCCCGCGGTTTACGCACCTCTGCGCGACGCCGGACTACCTGCGCCACTTTCTCGAGGGTGGTGCGTTCCCTGACTTGCGCGAGCAACTACTGAACCCCATGTTTGAGTGGAAATTAAACTGTGGTAAATATTTGAGAAATATTGAGCACATCTGTACCAGACACTTCCCTTATTCAACACAATTATCGTGAGGTACAAGTACAGCAGAGAAATGAATACTGAACCTTTTGTAACTTGCCCAGATTCACCAATTAGAGTGGATTTGACTCAATTGATATCTGAGCCAATCATCAATCTTCTCCACAATCTCAGCCTTGTACAAGAATTTTTGTGAGAAGTGAAAGATCTGGGAGTTGGGACCCTCCACATGGCAGGGTTGCCTGTCTAGACTCTCAATGTCCAATTCTGAATTCATGAGGTCTAAATAATAATGCACACTGTCGTTTCTGTGTAACTTCTGCTGTAATTTCCTCACTTCAGTCAATTCTATGGCACCTATGCCATCGGTATAAGCCCAACCAACATGGCATGAGGGGCCCGATTTTGTCTATGTCAGGGGTTCTTCCCTTGGAAATAATCACACAGGAGGGTCTCTATTCAATATCCAGGACCACAAGCAAAAATAATCATTGCTTGAATCACGGTAGGCTGTGCAGTCATAATGAGTGTTTGTGCATGCACCAACTAGGGTCAGGGGGCACAGTGTCTGTGTTCATTACCAATTGCACCATCATAATGACTGTAGATGGTTCCCTGTTGATAAATATATCCCGATAATGCTGCACAACTTGACTCGGCATTGACGCAATGTTGATGCAGCACTGGCACGCATTGGTGGGGAAGTGGCGAGACATTGATGCGACACTGAATTGCTTTGTGCGCAGGTTCTAGTGTGGTTAATACAAGGAGAAAGTACCTCTGACCATCAACTTATGGTACTTCAACATCACAATTGAAGTAATTGATTATCCAACTCAACTTCTGGCTAATTCGACCTCAGAGTCCTATATTTGAAGTCTCAAATGATGCTACTATGTACAACAGCACTCCTAGACATGATTAAAGCCCTCTGCATTGGATATTCCAAGTCTCCCGAAGGCTTAGGCAAGTTTGGAATAACTTCAGAGAATGCTGTGTCAATGCTGCATCAGTGCGTGTCAGTGCCAAGTCTCTGCATCAATTTCTCCAGGCCCCTGCGCAACATAAGCTGTTGCCTGTGAAAGTTCAAATTGTGACTCCCACAATGGAACATGTGCATGATATTCTCGCAAGTAATTGAACCCCTGGCTGTCCCATACCAATGTTAGGATGGTTAAACGACAGTGCCTGACCAATTATCTATCAGGGTGCCAATTTCAGCTTTTTATTCAGATGGATTGAGAATACACATACAGTTTACCGGTGGAAAGGCCATGCTCCTTCTTGGAATTAGTGTGTGTGCAAAATTTGGAGTCAGAATTTGTGTCACGATCCGTTCCATCAGGTTCCATCGGACTCTGTCGGACTTACTATTCGTCAACCCCAACTTTGCCATTGGCTCTTATTGTCGTGAACACTCTTATTGTTCCTCCACATGCTCTTTAGCAATTATGCACACACATGATTCTTCATGTCATCACAGAGGTCTCGGACCTCCGGCTCTTTGACAATTACTTTATTGTTCTTGCTAAATTCTTCATCCCCATCCATACTATAATTAAGATAGGCGTCACCCCGATGCGGCACCCTTATGTAAGCCACAGCCACAGCACAGCCACCCACCAAATATCGGAGGTTGAAAAAAAAAAAGTTTGCAGATTCTGTCCTGGGAGAACAGCAGGAGGCCAAGAAAAAGTTTCATAACATATTTCTGCATGTAAATAGGCTTCTGCAGCTATACAGACTATAGTACAAGCCAGAAAACAAGCTTTGATACCCAATTGATACCATCGTCTCGAGTGCAAGTGTCCTTGGAGATGAACAAAACCTGTTCTCTGGGACAAAATCAATTATGCTGGTCCAATTAAATGAAGAACCTTTCAATGATTTTTCCTGTCTGCCAACTGCGGGATTCAACATAACAAAGAAACTTGAAGTTTATGCTTCCTTCAAAGGGGACCACTTGAATGGAAGTCCTTGGAGGTACCAAGGGCCAAAGAAAAGAATTCACAGTCATAAACAGTCCCTGGAGTGTAACACATATGTTCTGGAGAAGATACCATTATTTGAAGTTGATTTGAAGCTGCAAATTGTGTTCTTCGGCACCGCGGAACAGGCCGGAAGACACAGGCCAGTCACATGATTGATTATGTCATCCGCCAAATCTGAGAAGCAGTTTTTCACAACATCATCCCAAACACGCTGAAAAGGTGTTTGGAAGCTTTTGAAACTTGGTTGCCTTTTTTGGAAAGATCACTCTATAACTTCATGAGATGGAAATATCAGCTCAATTCCCCCCACCATATCAAAGATATGCATATTAGCTATAGTTTGATGATTTCAGAAGTGGAGGAATGTCCATGTGGAAGGAGGAGAAACAGATTTGGTTACGTGACTTTTCTGCTTACATAACATGTGCCGGATCGGGGTGACACCTATCTTAGTTTATTGTTTTAATTGTTTCATGTAGACTCGCAGGCCAGTCGACATACACTCGGTTACAGACAGAGCGGTGGGAACGGCGAACAGATTAGGGAAGAGAACAAATAGTTACAATATCAGAGCAAATAATGATGGGACGTCAAACAACAGGTAACCTCGTGTACGGACTGGGCCCACATGTCGCCTGTTTTGGTGATGAGCCTCGTCTCTGCCATTTCAGAGGTAGGCACTTGGTGGAATAGTTGGAGAAACCTCTGAAAAAAGTGTCAAAACTTCCTGCATGAAAGATGGTCAGTTTTGAATTCTCTACCGAATGAGCTATACATGTTTTTTGATGGTATTTTGGATGTGGTCGCCGTCGTCAAATGGTCCGTGCACCGACGATGAGCTTGGGTTGGTGTAACAGCCCAAAAAATCTTAGGCTCATTCGACTCGGAATCAAAAGTTATCTAATTTTGGCATAGCAAGTTTTTACACTTTTTCAGAGCATTTCAGGCCTTGCAGAGCTGAATTCTATGAAGTTGAGCCTCTGAAATGGCGGGCGGAAAATCCATCACTGAAACAGGTGACATGGGGGCTCAGCTGGTACCAGTTGTTGCTGAGTTTTGTGATGCCATCAAATATCACCGGGCCGGCTGGTCCACGAGCCTATGTTTCACGTGGAAATATCTTGGACTCTGAAATTAGTATATATATATCACCATGTACTTACACTTATCTCAGTTTGAATATTGACTAAGATTGTGCGCTATCTCCGTCTCGCTCTCAATCTGTCACTTCTCGAAATCAGGCCTCGGGCATAGGGAAAGGCACAGCGCATGAGCTGAAGCCAAGCCCGCTCCATTTGTCGGCACCCACCTCAGACCTTTGTTCGGACTCCGTCCTGGCTTCACACCTATCTACGAAGTTTTATCACAAGAGAGTCCCCATCTGTATTGCTCACTTCACATCTTCATATTGATAGAACGTTCTGGACTTCCATCGGCCTCCGAGAGTAACCGACTCTTGACAATTTGGCACAATTTTGAGAATCCCAGACTGCTAGACTAGACTTTCTTTCATGCAGATCAGTGTTTGGGTAGTGGTTTTATGATCATGGCTGGGCATGGCACTGCTGCGGCGCTTTATCTATCATGCCATTGATAGGTCAACACGAGATGTACTTGTTCTTGAATTGCTAACCTGTCACGGTTGAAAAGGGAGATAAAGTTTTGGAGAATAAAAAGATTATTGGAGGAATGTAGAGCATAACTCAGGCCTGGGCCGCATCAGCAAGAGTGCAGGAAAGTGCCGTGACAAGTTGCTGCTCATGCCTCATTCAACAAATTGGCTGAAACTGTTTTGAAGATGATGGGGAGTAGTTCTAATGACCATTTATTTCTGGTGAGAAGGACTTTAAAACTTACTTTGAGACAACACTTTCCTCAGTACGTGGAATTTATTCACAAGGACATTGTGTTCGATCACGACCAGGGCACCTAACATTCACTTGTGCTGATGGTGTGACTTGAAAACCACTCAGCGGCTGTTGATTTTGCAATCTTTTGACAAGAAACCCATGTGATGACCACAATCTAGTCCAATTCTAGTCAAAGAATGGGGGATGCTTTAAGTCCTCAGAAACGAAGCTTACCAAGGGCATTGGAGGATCTGAACGATGTATTAGGACAAGCACACCTCGCGCAAACTCAGCTTGAGGTCCAGGAATGTTTGTGGAATGAGATATACGCGGTGCAGCACTTCACCCCTTTGCCGCACAGACTCCAACACCAAAGGGATGCAGGACGAGTCGAACATGTTCATCGACTCGAGATATGGTATGCCCCGGGATGTTGTGGTCAGGTCGCGGTGGGAAACACGTTGAGCATCTGTTCGCTGTCTTAGTTCCTATGAGATATAATAGATGTGAGTGGTATCTGATGTCTATCATACATACACTGATTGTAATTGTTGATGTGCCCAGCCTATGCACAACATCATGCTGGAAAACGACATTGTCCTGCACAAAATGACACACAGGATCACCAACCGCATGACAGGTGGCAGGACAAACAGGTGTCTCAAGATTGTGGAATCACAAGGGCTTGGAGATGACTGCCTCCTTCCTTCTATTTCTGCCCTTGCGCCACCAAATTGAGTTTTCTGTGATTCAACTGGACAGAACAAGTTGTCTCTCATTAAGGATTTCACCCTTGGCTCATATGTCAATGGAGATGTTCCGTTCCACTCTCATCCCTATTCGACTGATTCGTCAGTGTTCAACCCACTTACATGTCGAATTCCTTACTGACCATGTCACTATAGAGCCGTTGACCCCTACACGCATTCCTGCGCACCAGTGATGTGCATGGGATGCAGGCCCTCAAACCCCTGACCAAGTTTCAATCTGATCTCCCCACATACACTGACAGACGTCAGTGAAGTCTGGGCCAACATGCTGCACAATATGCAAGCAGTGCTCATCTCTGCAGATGAATTTAGTGAGACCACATGTACGGACCCTTCTGGCGTCAAAGGCAATGTGGTGTTTTACAGTCGCGGTTCCGAAGTTCATAATCTCAGTAATGGGTTTTCAATTGAGAATGGGGTGAGCCAGAGAACTTGGACTGTGTGACTCAAGTAACGTGATGTGATTAAGTGACAGAAAGTTGAGGCAGATATCTTCTGTAAACAACATAACCACAATTTTGCGAAGGTTCCCTGGGCAGCTCAGTCACTTCAAAATAAATGTTCTGCATACTTAGCTCACTCACAAATAACTCTTTTGATGGTAAATTTTACTATGAAGGTTAGGCCATCTTGGAGTGAATTACAGTGAAACAAGGTGGTTTCCCCACCAAACTCACAACAGGCTACAAGAGAAATAGTAGGGTTCTGTCCTAAAAACTATTAGGTAGTTTTTGAGGCATCAGACTGTTTTATTTTGAAGTGACTGAGCTGTTCAGGGAATGTTTGAATTCGCAAAATTGTGGCTATGTTGTTTACAGATGTTATCCGGCCGAATTTGCTGACCCTTTTGTGCCGCTGATTTGCCGAGCCTCGGCAGTCCGGCATCATACACACTCATATATGTGCTTTGCCAGGTCGACCAATGGTCACAGTCAAGAGGTCTCTGGTCTTGTTATCTGACCCACTATCAACAACATGTGCACGGGTGATTGCCGATCAATTCCCCGTTTGGAACACCTTGCGCCACGCAAAATTGTTCAACGATTGCGCACAACTGCATGTTCGTTCACGGAAAAAAAACTTGTGTTAGACAATGCTCTATTTGTAATATTGAGCAATTTTCAAAATATTTGTACGGGACCCCCTGTCCAGTAATAAATCAATAGAAATATTCAGGAGACACGATGAGCTCGGTTTCTGAACCGTCATAAATAGTTACAGAGTATCGTTGGCACATCAAGTACATAGTTTGAATAGATCTACAGGTAGTCATGACACTAGCATCAATTTAATCGCATAACTTTTGACACTCGGGTATCGTTTGGATCCTGATTCTCTTTGTCGCAGCGCTGCCGAGTGGCACACCACAAAAGGCAACTTTTAGATGTGGATGAATATGATAAGGAAACTTGAGATTTAGATGTCATAAAAAATTGACCTGAAATGGGAGCTGAAATCATTAGTTCAAGTTGTGCTGAGATTGGATGACTTCCCGTAAGAATTAAATATTCCCCAGGAATATTTTTTGCACTTGCCGACATGATGCGACGTCAACTGCCAGGACCCCATCAATCGCATCACCCCAAAGCGATTGCGATTTATTCTCCCATCACTTGAGATATGCTGAATCTATTCAGGGGGTCCCCTCGAATAGACTTTCATATCATACTGTAGAATATCCTGTTTAGGCACCAAATCAATGATTGTCACCTTCTGTCACTCCCATCACAAACTCTACGTCCTCACTTGCAAACACACCGTTCATATACAATGGATCTTTCAATGTTCTAACTCTACCCTCAGTACCCTACATTGATCCCTGCCCAAACCCCAGTCGTTTTTGCCGTTTTCCCCCTCGAAATTGATGCCAAATCATTTTTTCAGAGTGATCCCTCTTGAGCCCTCTTTGTAGTGCCACCGCTCCTTGTGGTTATGGTGTTTTAATTCCGAGATGACTCTGGTGCAAGAAGATGCTCGTATGGTTGATTTTTCCACTTCATCAAGAAGTACATATATTATTTTAGCTGCGGGAATACAGACAGCGTGAATATCTTTTCTCTTTGATCGTATCACTGGCACCCTCAAAGAAGCTCAGAAATTGCGCTGGAATATTTTAATCTTACGGGAAGTCACCCATTGGTGCTGGAATCATTAATTTCTTATTGGTTGACTTTCCATAAGCATAAACTAATCCTGGGGTATTTCTGAGCTTAGTTGAAGGTGCCAGCGATGGCATCAAGGTACAGGAAATTCGGATCGTCTGATAAATGGCTTCCATTCCCATAAGAAAGAAGTAAAAACACGAATTGGACTTCATGCTTGAACAAAGGCCGGAACGAACTCCGATGGGTAACAGAAGGTGGTTGAATTTTTCTTACATGAATCAGAGGCTCGCTGGTTTCACAAGTGGATGAGGAGTACCCGTTGGCCACCCAAAACAGTTTATTCCAATGAATAATAATCTGTAGAGGGGGGGTACCCCTCTACAGATTTTCGTAGATCTGGATTATTTCTTGTATGCTTTTGGGTTTCCCGTTGATGGGGTCCTGACAGCTGACTCGGCAGCGGCGACGGCAAGAGCAGAAATATGCCGGAATCATTATTCTATGCTTATGGAAAGCCACCCATTGTTTTCTTGACAGCTGAAATATTTAGATTAAATTTGTGTCTCAGGATGATTGAAACTGTCAATGAAACAAGGACTAGTTTATACCATAGACTTCAATTGTCTTTAAACTAGAATTTAAACTAAAGAATTCGTCTTTTATTTCGGTGTCGAAGAAACAATAAGTTTCGGCATCAATTTCGGCTGATCCGAAATAGGACCTTGAACAAATTAGTTTCGGCACCACTGAAATCCCACCCCCCGGAGATTTCAATGGTACTAGAGCGTATTTGCACCCCCCAAAACGACTTTCTTGGCAAAAATTTGATGTGGCTTGTCAGAAATTTGATGCAACCGAATATGGCAGGTGTGACTCGGCTGAGATCGTCGCGTCCCATGCCTGCCTGTAGGCTCATTCAGAGGGTACGAACTTGGTATTAATAGGTCTATATAAGTCTAGTATATACCTCCTTCCAAGTCCCCCAGCACATTTTCAATATTGCCCTGGACCTGCCGAAGTAAATACACGGCCTTGTCTGCTATCGCGCTCCTGGTTAGCTCGTTCAAAAAAATGCCCCCGTTCGGCGTCCCAGATAGCTGTCACTTGTTGAATCTGCTGACAGAGTTGCGCGATTTCACTTAGCTCGGGACCTGGGACTTGTGATGCACACGCGTCCAGTCACTCAAGTGTCACACCGGAATCACATCAATCATTTGGGTCAGTTAAAAACGACGAGTGATGGCGAAAAGAAAATGGGCGGTGCAAATATGGTTGCAGCCAAGACTTCGTGACAAACTTTTGTCCCAATTTGGGAATGGCTACTGTGCCTCTAGTTTTAAATCATTCATCAAGTTATTGTGTAGAGAGCACTAGATGAAGGCCCTCTACAGATCCCCCGGAGCGAAAGTGAAAAAAGTGAAAAAAAAAAATTCCCCACCGAGATTTTGCGTTTTCGGTTCGGGCCGGTCATAACCGGTGGCTGTGCTCCGCCATCAATCGCGCCCGACGTCTCCCTCTCGTTCCACACCATGCCACGGGTCGCCCAAACCGCCTCCCACCAGCACAGGGGCACCGGGGGGATGTTTTCCCCGTCTCAACCTACTCCTGGGAGTGCCGAAACAGAACCAGACGACAGCGGGGACAATCTGTGGGAGAGTGATACAGATTCTGACACGGAGGAAGACACCGACTATTTTGAGGCCTGGGATGCACAGCCAAAGCCGCAGACATATGACGAGCACGAAGAGAGAAGTTCCACCCTGGGATGAATCCTATCGAATATTTCTGGGCTTGGGTGAAGCGGTGGTTCCGGGAGCGTTCTAACGGAACTTGGCAAAAAGACAAGGACCTTGTTAATGAAGGACTTCGACTCTGCCCCCTCCCAACCATCCGCCGGTTCTATCGACATGCACATCACTATGCCAGTGTCTATCGCCTGGGTGCCACAGGACCGATCACCGAGTTTGCCGTCAAGAAATACCGGTCGCACCGCGGAGTGCGTGCAAATGAATTGGTTGATGCAACGGCAGAGTGGAAGGCCAAGGCAGAGGCAATGCTACGAGGGGTGGTGCTGATCAAGGGCAAGGGCAAGCAGAAGGCTAAATAGGTACACTGAATTTCGAAATTTTCGCTCCAGATTTTGCGTTTTTTTTTCCCCACGCTCCAATTTTTCTGAAACGAAAATTCTACCTACAAACTATACCTACTTTCGTGCCTAATCCTGAATCTAGAAGGTCCTGGGTCAAAATTACGGCTTGTCATGAAGTCTTGGCTGCAACCATACACTGGTTGAGCATTTCAATTTTTTCACCTTCTTTTTCAGTGAAAAATGTTGTTTATTTTTCAGACATTTTTCACTGAAAAAGAAGGTGAAAAATTTAAAACTTTTTCAGCACTTTCTCAATTCAAGGTGAAAAATTCGAAATAAAATAAGAAAGTGATGAAAATGTTTTGAAATTTTCACCTGCTTTTTCAGTGACAAATGTGTGAAAAATAAACGACATTTTTCACTGAAAAAGAAGGTGAAAATTTTGAAATGTTCAACCAGTGATACGCTCTACTGAAACTGATTGTTTAAGGTCTGATTTCAGATCGGCCGAAACTAATGCCGAAACATATTGTTTCTGTGACGCAAAAATGGCAGGTGAATCCTTTATTTTAAATTCCAGTTTAAAGACAATTGAAATCTATGGTTTAAATTCATCCTAAACTATGATTGAAACCCATTGTTTCATTGACAGTTTCGGTCCTGCATTGAATCTAAATATTTCAGCTGTCAAGAAAACAATTAAAAAATCAATGATTCCAGCACCAATATCAGCGCAACTTAAACTAATGGTTTCAGCTCCCATTTCAGGTCAACTTTTTCTAACATTTAAATCTTAAGTTTCTTTATCATATTCATCCACATCTAAAAGTTGCCTTTTGCGGTGTGTGGGTGAGTTTTGAAGCGTTCCATTTACACGGGTATCTTGACGGGTATTATCGACAGTATTTACACTGGCATTCGCGGTTTGTTGTTGACTCACGGTGGCCGGGTAGCGGTGGGTTTGGCTAGATCCAAGTGGCCAGTGGCCAGTGCGTACGTATCCGACTCAAACTGGAAGATTTGGGCCGAATCCGACGGAGAGAACGCGTACGCGACGCGTGGCGCGCGATTGTGGGTGGCGGTCGATTATGTGTGTTTGTATCTAAATATTTGCGGGACCTCTTGGTCACAGTGATGGGCGGAGATCTCAACACGTGGCCGCGACGAGCTTCGGAAGCAAATATCTCGATCGTGTTCAATTCGCGAGAGAAAAACATCTAGGCATGATGCTCTCGTTCGTATGTCGGGAGTCTTTTATGTGTTTTCTTGCCTGCTTTGCAGCCATGCTTTTGGATCTTGGCAGCATGCCATGTTCTTTGTTTGCAGTATCACTGAGTTTCTTTACTTTCTTTGGTAACTTTTCGCAACGTGTTTTCGGTAAAGACAGATTTCAAAAAGATCCTTGACCTCTTTCATACGCCTTTGTCGGTCTCTGGCAGCTTTGCGACTCTGCGGGCTCATATTAGCTTGGTGCCGCTCCAGTCGGTGCATGAGGGTCGTCGACCGCAATGTCGGGCGCATCTCTTTCCCCTTTCAGCCCTTCGTCGTCGTGTTCTTCTCCATCCCAGGCTTCGCCTAGCACACGCACGATCGTCCTCTCTGAGGACCTGCCGCTCCCCACCGTTCCCAAGCCCTTCAGCACCAAAAAATCGCATGCTCGCAAACAACCCTTAGGCCACATTCCACGCCCTCGAAACGCGTTCATCCTATTCCGATGTGACTATAGCCGCCAGAAGAAAAAGAAGACCAAAGACCACGACCAGAATGTCATCTCCCGCATGGTCGCCGACGTCTGGCGCAACATGACGGACGCTCAAAAAGAACCTTGGGTTGTCATAGCTGATGCGGAAAAGAAGAGACATGAAGCCATGTATCCAGGTTATCGATACTCGCCCCGTGTTAGGAGACCGAGAAACCCCGTTGAAGTGGAGATACAGCAGGAAGCAGACAGAGTTGTCAAAGCTGAAAGAGAAGAGACGAAAGAGACGGTGACGATCTATTACCCTCCATGGACAATCCGCCGTACCGCGCCGCACCCTGGCCGCCGTGCGTCGTCTTGTCCGCCGCCTGGCGCTGTCGAAGTCGATTCGTACAGCGAAACTTTCGAACGATTCAAGGTCGAGCCTTCAATTGTGCCTGCCGCGGTTGCAGAACGCGTAGAACGCCCTGCAGACAGTCCAAGCATGAATATCAATATCGCGTCGAGCTACGGCATCCACGACGTGAACGCGAGCCCTGAAAAGGTCGAAACGTCATGTCAAATCATAGCCGACCAACAGCTGGCAAATGGTATGCATAGAATCGACCCTCCGGGTAGGACATGCGGCTGGGGTGCGGAACCGTCATCGCCAATGGAGTACACAGAGGCTACGGGAACTGGCCCTGGCTTTCAGGTATGTCCTCGTCCTTTATACAACGGGGATGTGGCAGTTTATTCCCTTTGTAGGGTGAAACCTCTTTCGCGCCGCCCCTTGTTTACCCGCACTGCCAGAGTATGTCAATGCCTGTTCGTGTTTCTCCTGGACCAGACTCTACCATGACCACTCACTTGATTCATAGGGAATTTTCGACAATTTCCCTCACCTACCTCACCCGTCCTTTTCTTCCACCGACCCATTCAAGGAACGCGGGATGTTACCGTACGGTGAAAGCTATCGTTGGCACGAAGGCCCTGCCATGTATTCGCCGGAGTCCGACTATTCATCCCTATCCTCACCTTCGTCCCCGATAACTCCTATGCACTGCTCCGCTGGTATCCGCTCTCCGAGTTCCCTGGAAATGCAATACGAGCCAGAAACTATGTCGTTCGGTGAAAGCGAGAAAGAGTTCACACCGCCCAGACCTCCCCCAATTCTGAACAGCGACTTCCGCTCTGAATTCGGCAATATCGTCCCCGCGTTGCCATCGGTCGGGTACAAAGTCGGAACGGGCAATATCGCTCGGGTAGCAGGGGAAACAATACCGTGCAGACCGCATCGCACCAGACCACGCATCATCACAAGTTCATATCAGCCATCGACGACAGAGTAGTCTTGAATTTGGGTCGTTGGCTAGTTCTTTCTCTGCGCATATGTCATCTCATTCCCTAGAAGCATGTAACTCCACCCACACTCATTCCGATATTGCATCACCGCTTGCTGTGTAGTCCGGAGCCCATGTATCAATAGCGCGGCTCCTTATAAACTAGCAACACGCTCTTTTCCATCCGAGTTGATGTCGTAATGCAGAGGTGCTACAGACGATCGACCTGCATTTGATGAGATGCCTGGTGCAGCAGTCTGATAGCATCGTCATCGGCCGAGCTTGTGTTTTCCCACCACAACCATCGGCCGCCGAAAACGGCTTCCGTATTGTACAGGATGGCTACCGCCGGCAGCGTCGCCACTGCTGCCCAGAAGCTGTCGTTCACGATCGTATCTGGCTGATCCACGGACCGGTCCGTCGCGGCGGCGATGGTTTATCCAGGTGGTCGTCGACTCACGGCCGATGGATGAAACTATTAAGAGGATAGGGATCGAAGGGCGTTCAGGAGGGATTCTGGATAGCACGAAGACTTGCTTGCGGCAATGGCATCTGCCCACACTTTCCGGGAGACCTGGCGACCTTGCCGAGTCTGCGAGGACACACTCTTGTTCAGGATATGGCTCAGGAGCTTGAATATCAACGAGGAGTGGGGAAAGCTTTGTCCGTGGACTGAGGACAAGTTCGAAAGAGTCAAAATGACGGGGACTGCGATGTGGGCGTGCGTCCTTTATGTATTCGGGTCGATTCATCAAGCTTGTAGGGAAGACGGATTGTGTCACTATCCAACAATGTCAGAATGAAGCCCCCTATAGAGAAAACCTACGCGCATGACCACATACTTATGGACGGGCAATGAACCCCCTCCCGACACCTCCGTGACGAGTACTGTGACGAGTACAACACGGTCCTCTCCGCCTGCGACGTAGTAATGATGCCGACGGTGACCGTCATGTGTCCGTCGACGCAGGGCCATTGAGATGGGCCGAGGCAGCGCGTACGTCAAGTTAAACCATTCCAGGCCACCCCTCCTAGAATCAGAGTCGGGAGGACAGCCAGCATCGTTACGCGCGCTCTGCGTTGGCCATCCGACCATCGCTTTCCCTGCTAGCTTCATTCCCCCCTCCCCGCAAGATATCTGCAGTCTCGAGGTCATCACCATCAAGCTGTCCGCGGCGAACTGATGGCGTTGGGCCTGAGATGCTCGGTGTGTGATTGGAAGTCGCCGTAAAAATAGCCCCCGATCTATTCTGCTTGTCGCCCAGGAATGAGGCATCCTTCTTGGAGAGCAAAATCCGAATTGGCTATATGGGAGGGAGGGAGGGAGGGAGGTGTATTACTGCGGTGGCATTCGACATAATTCAAGATGTCATGAAGTCAGTCCTGCATCCTCCCTCCTATTTCCGTATCCCTGAGTCTAGGGCTAGCAGTTGAGGAAAATCCGCGCTGCAATTAGGAAGCTACACAGGGGCCAGAGAGGTCTTGCAGAGCCTATTTCAACGAATACGATGTGCCCGCTGGCGAGGCTTGGAACGTCGCATTACAGTATGGAGTTCGCATCCTGTTTCATATGCACCAAAACAAGAGGACGGGACGTTTGTATTGTCGCTTGAAGGTCTCAACGCGCATCGCCGACAACATGTCTTAGAACTCGAGAGTGATTAAGCCAGTCCAACCTTGAGTTGATTTGCCATTGTTTGGATCACAGGCCAACAGCCTGGATTCGACAAGAACACCTCAAAAAATCGCGGATTATAACAAGTGCATTGAACATCTAGTCGTACAGCTATGCAAAAGACTCATAACATCGTAACAGATTACCAGGGCCCCAGATCATGTATATTCTACGCGCCGCACGCGAGCGGGACCTCAAAGTCCTGAAGATACGGATCAGCAAGGGGACGAGGATAAGAACGACGAAAGGAAACGCACATCAGTACGGACACCTCCGCCCCACGGCGTGCGCAGGACGACGCTGGCGTCGGGGCCGAGGCCCTTGGCGGAGAAGCCCTTCCACAGGGTGCAGAAGTTCTCGCCGCCGGTGAGCTGCTGGTCGGCCTGGATGATCGCATCGCGCGCCTCGAAGAAGCCTGGGCGGCACGGCTGCAGCTTCATGGCGTTCAGAACGAGCCTGTCAGGCGGTGAGCATGGCACGAGCATATGTGAGAAGACGGCGGGGGGACGCACTGGAAGATCAGCGAATTGCCGTGCTTGGGCACGAGGGGCTTCTTCCCAGACGCGGGGCGGTAGAAGTCGCCCACGGGGATGGTCCCGTCCTCGAGGGGTGCGGGCGGGAAGAGGTTGTCGTTGAACCCGTGCTTCTCGATGAGGCCTTGGGAGACGACCCAGAGGATCTGTGCCCAGACCTCACCGATGGCGTGGACACCAAAGTAACCGGGCTTGTCGAGGGTCTTGTACGTCGAGGGGTTGATGGTCTCGTTCTGTGCATCGGTGTCAACGGACGTCTCATCCGACAAAGGATTGAAACGCACAAGAGAATAAGGGTAGTTGCGGATACCCGACGGACGGTTTGCAGCCCAGGAACCCATGGCGTAGTCGGAGTAGTTGCTGGTGCTACGGATGGTGGTCGCCAAGAAGTCTGAAGTAGAGAATGAGTCTCGCCAGGCGATAGAACGACCTGTTGCTTACCTCCCCAACCTTCACCCATACCACCACTCTCGCCGAAGGGCAGGCATCCCGAGTTCATGGGTCCACCGGTCAAACGCGTGCTCAAGCCGTGGCTCAGCTCGTGGATGACGATACCCGCCTCAAAGTCGCCGTCCCTGTACGGGAGGGCAGTGTTCCAGAGGTACATGCGCATACGTCCGTTCTGACCATCAGGTGGGGTCATGAAGTTGGCGTTATTGTATCCGGAGCCGTCCTGGGCGTTAGCAATGACGGCGTCGTTGCCCTCTCCGCCACGTCCGAAGTTGTACTGCTGGAAGTTGCCGGAGACTTCGTCGAAGCCATACCTAGGTGAGACTGGTAAGCAGTTATTATGAGGTAATCCAGTGGGAGACATACCTGTAGTATAAGTCGTGAACCACGTTGGTCGTATAGAAGAGCTGGGCAACAGTAGCGTTGATGAACTTCTGAGCTTCCTCCAGAGCATCAGCTTTCTCCGTCTCCTTGGGCTTGTACTTGAAGTCGAAGGCTTTCCCGGTGCCAGCGTCGGGGCGGTAGTTGCTGATGTACGCATTCTGGCCTTCCCAGTTCTCCTGGGCGAAGACCTGAAAGATACTCGTTTAGATAAAACCAGTTGTGGTTGCTTGGCAATACATACGTTGTTACCCCAAGTGGTCGTGGTGTTGCGGTAAAACTCCTTGTTGGTCAGACGGACACCACGGAACGAGGGGTCATTGGCGTAGGGGAGCGAGTGCCAACCGACGGGAGACGCGAGCTTGTCGAAGCTCTCCTTCTCTGTGGTCCGCTTGCCCTCAGATGGGTCGTTGATGCCGAAGACAAAGACGTTGTAGGTTGCGGTTGTCTCGGGGTCAGGGGACGGAATGGGGACAGGCGCGTCAGATGCCCAATCGACGACGGAGATGATCCGGTGGGGAGCAGTCGCCGAAACGGCGGCCTCATACCAATTGTCTTGCATCTCGACCTCGAACTGGAGGCGACAGTAAGCGTACTGAGATACATAACGAAGATGAAGAACGGACCTTCCAAACAAGGCTCAGGTGGACGGTTTCGTCATCCTTGCCGGGGACTTGGATGTATGCAAGCTTGCCCTTCACGGGGCTAACGGCGTCAGGGACGTTCTCAACCAGGATGGACATGGCCTCGTCGGCCGGGGCAAAGTGATGCTCGGTGTACCAGACCATCTTCTCCAAATGCTCCTCGTAGTTGCTGAGGATCTCATTGACGACGTGGTCGCTAGGGGTCGCCGCGACCATGAACTGCAAGAGAGCAGCACGAGGTTCAATGTCCGTGACGTCGGCTTGAACAGCCATGTTGTACGGGAGGTCCATGAACCGGCAGTTGGAGTGGTGGAGATGAGTGAGGTGCTTGAGCGCCGGGTCAGAGGTAGGTGCAGATGCAGAGTCGCCCATTACGACCTGGTCGCTTTGCGACCCCAAGAAGGATGTATAGCGCATCTCAATCTCATCGGTCAGTCCTTCACAGAACTCTCGGTGAGGATGACGGGTATCATCCAAAGCTGCGGTCACAAATGGATACGGAGTAGGACCGGTGAAGAACTGAATTGGGTCAGATGAGCCCCCAGCGAATTAAGGCAGAGATAAGCAACATACCGAGTTTCCGTACGACAGAACCTCGCCATCCTTGATGTTGATGTTCATGTCACCATCCGAGACCTCCAGACCATTGATGATCTGGCGGACGTAGACATGGGTTATGCCCGTGTTCGAATCCGTATAAGAATCCTTGCGAATCTTATATGAATTCGACTCTGAGAGTTGGTTGCCAAGGATATCCTCGACGAACAACAGAGCGACTAGGAAGGGGTCGGACTCCGCCGGCATGCGAGCGAACGCATTGGTTACGATTTGATAAGGAGTGGACCGGTATACGGCGTGCTTGTGCACTGGCCCAAAGCCGAGCGACTTCCGGTGTCGCACCGGACCATCGGCAACGCGGTGGGCGAGAGCACTCCCAGCGAGCCCTGCGACAAGGGACGCGGTGAGGAAACAACGCATGCGAGTCAAGGAAAGGTAGAGTAGTTGTGGACCCTAGCAATGAGTGCCAGTACTAGCGAGTGGATGAGGTGGTGGTTGGTGGTCAAGAGGGGCTTGCGTCACAGAGTCTGCCCGAAACGGGTAGATAAGGAACACGGCACGTGCTGCTTGGTTATGTTGCCCTTGGTCCTTTCACCGCCTTTGTTGCGCCTTCACCTGCAAATGGGTAGAAAGGAGTCGTTCGGCCCGTTGTGAGCTGTGATTTGAACCCGAGTTGTGCCAGGCGTATCGGAAATAGCGAAAAACGCGTCGATTCCCTCGAATGATAATGCCTCGCGGAATCCGCGAGGATGTGGACGCGTCACCAAAAGGCTTACGCGTACAGTATTTCCACGTTCGCGTTTAGGTATCTCAACTTCACGACGCACTCCGTTGGGGATTGTTCTGAATACTGGGGAAATCACACGAGTCATTTTGGAGTCATTCATGGTCACGGTGCAAGTCAATCGGCAGCTGTTGGCGATATTTGAGGTCAGCGTCCGTCAGCTTCCTCGCGACGCTTTTCTCATTCTCTCTCTCCCATGTGTCACATAGGTTGCAGGACTCTTCCCTTGCGTGTCGATCCTCCAGACTCAGAGCCTCAGAGGTGTCTGCGCCGCCCATGATCATGACAGGTTCCGTCCGAGCTGATACGCAAGCTGGCCTGGCCGTTGAAGATAGTGTCCACAAGACGTTAGCGTAGCGCTCAACTGCAGTTTCATGAAAGGCTCCCACTGGCAGTGCACTCGAGTTGTACTGCAAGTCTTGCTGCTTGAGATAAATTTCCAGACCGCGATATTCTGGGATAATCCACGATTATTATAGAAGAAGGCGAATCTGCCGGCGTTTGTCCGCACATAAGAAGAGTCGAAGTTCTGGACATCAACTGGGCGAATTGTCGATTCTTTGGCCAAGTTTCTCGTGCGACTCATCGACGTCCGAAGCAAACAACCGTCTCTTGACCTCTTCTCCCATGCCCCGAAGGTACCCGACAATAACCGATGAGAACCTGAAAAGCGCACTGATTCTTACCCTTGGGGCGCCTATAAGGCTATTAAGCCAAGCCGTGCCATTGGTCAGCTATATAGGCACGAACAGCTTGCTCTTTACTCTGATCCAGAATCCGAGCGCACCCCCGTTGCGCAGTCTCATATCATCCGCAGTCCATCCCAAAATAACCTCATATCAACGATAAGACGCCCGTTGCTCAGCAATGATAATCGAAGAAAAGTCTATGCAACCCCCGCCCCCGTATTTCTCCAATGGCCCCGTCAACGGACCCCCGCCGTTTCCGACGCACTCCAGGCCGCCCTTGACGCTGTCGACGCTGCCCTCCCACCTGCTTCTGCAGATCGTGCACATGACGTTCCCGCAGACCCCCGGGATTGACGAAGGCAGGCTGGAGAGGCAGCGGAAGACCCTGTATTGGCTCTCAGTCGGGCTGCGACTCGTCAACCGTGCGCTGTACATCGGTAAGCAGGTCTGCCCCCTCACCAGCTCGCAGTCTCACGTCTCTACCTACAGCATGCATGCACGTCCTGCGCTCGACGTACCTCCCGGCCTACGACTCGCTCATCCGCTCCCCCTACTCGTCTGACCCCTTCCCGCTCCCGAGCGCGCCCCAGTCCGCCTTCGCACCCGCCAACCCCGCGACCACACGCCTGGACACAATCCAGCGCGAGACCGCGACGCTCGACTTCTTCATCGCACTCAAGGTGCGCGAGGACGTGTGGGCGGACGACTCGGAGCTGCACCTCGAGCGCGACGAGTCGTTCAAGGACCTCTTCGACCTCGCCCAGCCGCGCAGCCGCCTTGAGGACCTCGTGCGCATCTACGGGCTGCGCGAGGGCGTCGTGGCCGTCGACAGCGGCGGGGCGCCCGCGTACGCGTCCGCGGGCAACATGTCGCCGTCGCCGACGTCCGGCGTGTTCCGCAACTCCCCGGTGCACAGCAGGAGCAAGCAGCCCGCGCGCACACTGAAGCCTGCGCCGGTCCCGTTCTCCTCGCTCTCCGTGACGTTCTCGCCGCGCAAGGTGGGGCTGCAGATGGGCACACCGGGGAAGAGCAAGCGCACAGTGGTTGAGACCGACCGGACCCGCGACGAGCGGCTCGAGGTCACCGCCAAGCGGCTGGTGCGGCAGCTGGCGGCGTGGCTGGATGAGAGATAGTTTCTCCTTCAGTACAACTTGTACTCTTGACATTATTTCTGTAGTATAACCTCATGTATTTTCCCCCTCTATCCTTTCCCTGTACACACGTAGCATTCAAAGGACGTTGAATGTGATACAATATAATAACAAGTTAAATACACATGTGTAGCAGTCGGGTATATTCTTTCTACTCCTCGTACGCGGGCAGCGCCTCGTCGCGCGCGACGATCGCGCGTAAGCGCTCGACCTCGCCCATCAACAGGTCGATCTGCCGCCGCTGCAGCGCGTCCTCGGATTCGCCCGCGGCGTCCGCGGGCGTCGCGACGCTGACGTTCCGCTGCAGCTGCTGCACAGTGTCCTGCATCTGCTTCAGGCGCCGCCGCCGCTCGCGCCGCGTCTCGGGCACCGTGGACGGCAGTGCGGTCGCGCTGGTGCTGCTGCCCGACAGCGGTGGCGTGTCGTCGATGTTGTGCAGCGAGGGCGCAGACGCGGAGAGCGATATGGGCACTGCGTCCGCACCGAGGAGCCGCGGCCGCGGGGAGGACGCTGTCGGCGTGGAGCCGCCGGCCGCCACCGCCCCTTTTGGTGTTCGCGCGTACTGGTTTTGCCGAGGCGGATGCGGGTATGGTTCCACCGCGTTCACAGCCGACTCCCCTGGTGTATCATGTTCAGTGGGCGGTGATAAACTAGGCGAAAGGAAAGGGACGCACCGGCATACGGCTCGGGATCGAATTCGACCTTTTCGCGCAGGGCGGATCGCTGCTTCCGGCGACGGCAGAGGAGTAGCGCGCCAATTACACCGACGACGACAAGGCCACCGATCACCGCCCCCACGATCGCGCCGATGGGCGTTTTGCGACCGGCCGGCACGGGCGTCTGCGTCCCAGACGTCGCGCTCGGCTGGGCGCCGGAGACGGTGGATCCGGGCGTCGCACTAGTCGCGGAGGCCGACTGCTGTGTCGGGACGCTAGCGCTGGACGCAGTAGCCGAGCTGCTCAGCGTGCTCGTCGGGAGTATCGCGATGAACGTGAAGAACGGCGTCTTCGTCGCGGACACCGTGAAGTCGAGCGGGCCGCCGTTGTTCCCGAACACACAGACCGCAGTGTTGCCAGTGCCCGCGAAGGAGCACGTCTCGACGACGGGAATGACCGCGGCCGTCGGCGCCTGCGAGAAGAACGCCCCGGCGGTGTCTTGCACGAAGATGCCTGCACGTAAATACGACATGAGCACCAGAAGATAGATGGATTTCTGTGGAAAGCGCACCATTCTGCGTGATGGTGTCGAGGCCTGAAGGTTCTGTGTAAAAATGTCCTGGTACGAGAACGTCGTCTGGCCGTTGCCGCTCGTGCCTAGGATCTGTATCTGCGGATGGTTCCCGATCCAGACATTTGGGCCGGGGAAGTCGTACGCGCCGTTGGAGAATATGGCGAGCTCGGTCGGATACGCGACACCGAATAACGTGCCGGTGACAGTCTGCGCGGATGAACCAGCTGTGGGGAGTGCGTCGTCAGCCGATTTTTTTCTCTGGGGGTAGGATAGTGAGACTGACTTGAAGAGAAGCCAAAAAAGAGAATCGTGGAAAAAAGTTGGGCAGCAGCAAACGTCAAGCGAGCCATTCTAGCAGCGGGAAAAGAGACACGTTCTTGCACGATAAGTTACCAGAGAGCGTCGGCACTGCCCTTGGCTTTTGATTGTAGAGCCTGAGAGTGATGGCGACATGGTCAATTGAAAGCGCTTCAACTCCCTGTCTTGGTAACTTAAGTAAGTACAAGTATTATTAAGTAAATACGTCCGTACCACGTGAGCGGAGTTTGAAAAGTTGCACACCAGCTTGGTCAGGACTCCGACTTGGGAGAATCATCCACATAGCAACCGCTTACAGCTGTTTTCAAAAAAGAATACACCTTTTGATTGAGTGGTGCTACTCGATTTTTGCTTACCTTTGTTTGACGGTGAGTCTCTCCACCGCCCCACTCTTTTGCGTCATCGTGTCAGACACGGTGTTGTGACTCCACAACTCTCCCTTGGTGTATTTATACGCCATGCGCACAATGAATTTCTGCCCCAAGCCATTATTTCAATGCAATCTCAAAACCCGCTGCACTACCGGGAGCATACCCAGCAACAGGATGGATGGACTGTCCTTGCGCCCGAGCCCGAACTCCCGCCTCCATATACTCCGGATGCACCACCTGTCGCCCCTGCTGCCAGCGCTGTTCCCGCAGGTATTTTTTTCTTCTTCACTGTTTCATGGATGCAACTCATCTCGAGAAAGGAGTCATGCTTACCTTCCAGATCCCGACCAACAGTAACACCATCGGAGCCCCGCCGGTTACGCGAACCAAGAAATATGGCCGCAATGACCCAATTTGCAATCGCATTCCTGGAGATCTGCAATGTGATGGGTGTTGATCTGGCGAGCACGTGTGTCGGTTACAAATGGGACAAGGAAGGACAGAATGTGCCGACCCGTCAGTTGGCAAACACTCACGATTGGGAGGATTGCCTCGAAACTGGCATCGGGATGACCCAGAGAGCGAGGGTACGACAAGTGGCCTGCATCATCAAAAACCTAGTGCGTTGTGCCTAGGATTGCTCGTCATCATCGCTGATTTCGCTAGAACCTTCCCATTGAAACGGCGTCCGCCGCCAACAGTACTGGTACCAAGCGCAAATCGGCAGCATCCGACAAGCCCTCGGGGAAGAGGACCTTCGACTTCACGAAAGAATACCGCGAGTTAAAAGCCCATCTCCACTGCACTAAACACAAAGACCAATATTGTCATGTGTCGCCTGTCGATGGCCACCATCATCGTGTTGAGCCCGATAACGTATCGCTTTGGGCGAAAGAAATTGTGAGTTGATTCTGTCCTCTATTCGCGCTAAGCATAACTAATCATTTTCGAGTCAGTTGGACATGCGACGGTGAAACAGCCTCTGGAAAACATTGTGTTTCAGGAGCTTTTCTTGCCGGCACGCAAGAAAGTGTGTACCACCAATGCCGAGGCATCGACGTCCAGCAATCCCTACGTTCCCACCATCCATGTCACCGTCAACACCGGCTCAAGCAGGGGCAACGTCTCCCCTCCATGTCGAAGCCCTTTGGCAACGATCACGTCAGCGAGTGCCAACAGGAACAATATTGATGTCCCCACCTCTCTCTATCGCTCGCAGTCTCTTAGCCTCGGTGGTGACGAGAATAGCTACACTGATCCCATCTGCTTCCCTCCTGTCACCGACATTCTTCAGTTTATTGACAACTCGGGGATCTTTGAAGACTCGACTGTCCTCACTTTCCCCGCAATCATCTTCGCAGATGCGCTGCGGGAATTCCAGATCACTCACGTCAACCAAGTTCCCCTGTTGGACACCGGCTTTTATGTCCAGCAGACTGCCATGCCCATGCAGTTGGCTGAACTTTTCATAGAGGAGTCGATTGCAGCCATTGGAAGGGCACAGAAGGGCAAGAGTGCCGCGTAAACTAACAAAGAACTCACAGAACGGCGAGCAAAGTTAAGAAGTTTGTCCGATAATATTCAAAGTAATCTGTACTTTACATTGGCAGCACCGTAGAAGTAATGTATGATAAAATGCGAAATATGTACTTAGTAAATATCTTAAATGTATCCGGAGTGCCTGTACCACCCGTGCGCCTTGTCCGCCGTCATCGACGCAAACACCGCCCGCCAAATCATCGCGTAGGGTGAGTCTGCATGGGGCTCGCCGGCCAATACTGGGTCGGTGTAGTCTTGGTGCGCCCGGATCCATGCTTTGAAGGCCGAGAAGCCTTCTTCAATTGGATCGTAGTCGGGCGAGTACGGCGGCAGGTACTCGAGCCGCATGCCTCTGCAATGGTTCACATTAATCTGATACAGGTGAAGAGGAAGCAAATTGTACGCACCGTTGCTCGATCATCGGACGTAGCTCTGCAGATTTGTGGATGCTCGTGTTGTCCATAACGATGACAGAATTCGGCCCAGGATACAGGTTCATGTTGTCAAGCAGGCCGTCGATGAAGCTGTTAAAGTCTTGAGCTTTGTAGGAGCCCACAAGAACATCAAGATGCAAAACCCCGCTCAAGGACAGGGCGGGGAGAACTGAATACCTAAAATTTGCGATTCAGTAAACCGGCTCGAAATAAAGAGATGTAGACGCACTTGATTCCACGTATGTATACATCATGTCTTCTCGCCTGCTCTCCGCTCCATGCCCATGCCCAGCCTCGTTTTGTGGTGTTGCGGTTGCAGGCTGCCTCGTCAACGAAAACGAGTTGGTCTGCTCGGTAAGTCGTCGTCATATGGATCTGGTAGTTTGCGCGGGCTTCCTCATCGCGTTGAGAAGCTACTCTCGAAACCTACCGAGATGAAGTCATACAATTAGCAATTGCCTCACTCACCTGCTTTCTGGTGAATCCTCGACACCTCAGGGCCCTCCAAATTGCAAGCAGCGACACGTGAACGTCGCAGAGCTCTCACAGCTCTGCTTGCAACTCATGCAAGTAGATACCTGGTGTTCTTTCGACAAGACCAACCAGGAACTGAACGAAGCAAACATTAGTACACATGATGATGGTGCAAGGCTAGAAAACTTGCATCGACGTCCGCAGTTTGCAAAATCCGCAGTCTGCCTCGGACTCTGAGTGTAGGGGGTGCTTGTAGCCCTTCCGTGTCGTGTCGGTATCGACCAAGGATCTTTTTGACAGAGCTAAGAGATATTTGAAGTTCGGCTGTGATCTCCGTTTGTTTCCGGTGACAGTTGTGGTACAGGTGGACCACGAGCTTTTTCGTGTCGTTGGGAATATCCTTCTTATTTCCGCATGCCATGAGTGGAAGAGAGGCAATGGAAAGCGGAAGACGAGAAGAGTGGAAGGAAAGAAGCGGAAACTCCTTTCCACTCTCACAGCCACCAGGACGTCGTAGTGGTGGAGCAAAACGAGACTCACCGTCAAACAAAGGTAAGCAAAAATCGAGTAGCACCACTCAATCAAAAAGTGTATTCTTTTTTGAAAACAGCTGTAACTGGACGTAATTACTGAGAGAATCCGAAGGGGGAATCCTACCTTTTCATGATATGAGATCCTGTAAAACGTTGTTATACTATCCCCTACTGTGATCTCGGACGGTTAAGGAAGATCAGTGTATATCGTTGTGACCAATCGTTTTGGTACAAATCTGAGTACGTAGATAGTCTGCAGTCTGTCTTTTCATCCAATATAGGATTTTAGTTTGCGAAAATTGGTCCATTGGTTGCCACACAATGGTATTTCCTTTGTTGTAGTCAGTTGTCCGAGTACTAGGTAAGGCTGAATATTTTGATTGCCGGCCTTGTCCTGACCTCATCTCTTACCACACTGCCTTGAAATTATATGTGGGCCTTTTTTTTGCCTCTAATGCACTTTTCAAAAGCACCAATAGTTGGCAGACCCTCTATGGGGCTCATGACATACAACAAAACTTTGTGAGCACTTTGGAGCATAAATATATGAAATCTGACCATTATTTTGTCAATTGCAATGGCCACAGATACCCTACCTTGGTGTTAGGCTACTAACACATTTCAATAATGTCTTTCATTCATGTATGAGCCAATTTTCTGTAATAATTGAGTCCCAACTTTGTCAATGGCACTGAAAACATCAAAAATCTGTCAAAATCAGAGTACTTGGCAGATTGTTAAGGGCTGATGGGTCAGGGAGAGCGAATTTTTACCCAGTTTTTTTATCTTACTATAATAGAGCACATCCTATAGAGTGTACCTCAAAAGAGATCTCGCAAATTGAACAAGAAATGGTGGAGCAATACTTGTTTGTCCGAGTTCCCGGTTTGTCCGGTCCGGTGGGGGACGATAGTAGTGCCCAACTTGAAGGAGCTGATGCTCCAGGATAGTAACTCAGGATAGTGTCTTGAGGAATTGAGGCAAAACAAGCAGATGAACCAGAACGTGAGGGGCTGTGCTGCGATATCATCAATATTAGGCACGACGCCACACTTGCTTCTACATGCTTCTTCCGGAATAGTTTGAATAGAACCTGATGGAACTTCCATCCGAGTCGATTTTTTTAGGCCCCGGGAAGCTCCAGCCAATGCTTGTCCGGGTAAAACCCAAGATTTTGGCCTATCTTTTGGCTCTGGAAAAGCCTAAGTCAGACAAGGGATGTGGGATGCCGAGATGCCGAAAGCCGGGCCGGAGTTCGCCGATAATTTGATCCAAATTTCGCGCCAGCAGGGTGTAAAATCCGAGAAAAATATCGCCTCAAAAGCCTAAGTCGGACAAGGGTCGTCGCGTTTTTGGCCTCAAAAAGCCTAACTCTGGACAAGGAAATGCCCAATTTTCGCCCTCAAAAAGCCTATTTTCCGGACAACCCTTGGCTGGAGCTTCCCGGGGCGTATTTTTAGACACCGTGGTATTTAATTATGGTTGAGCTTGGAACGCGGGCATTGTCAGTGGCTCTGTCATTATTCAATTTATTGCGCCTATCGTCAGCATCGATCTTGTTCGAACTTGAAGGATTCTACCATCGGATTTGTACGCATACCTGCAGGAGTAGTGATGCCAAGGGCCCGGCCTCAAGCCCCAAGCCCGCCAGGCCAGGCCCGGGTAAGCCCAAGCCCGACCAGGCCCGACACAGGGCTTGAGCGGCCCTAGGGCTCGGGCTTGTGATTTCTCAAGCCCAAGCCCGGGCCTGAAGCCCGGGCCTAAGCACCACCTATAAAGCTCTCTTTCAGCGCCAATTTTGAATTGTAAAACTGGTACATCGGGTCCGTGTTTTACTGCAATTATATGGGCCAGATTCTTCGTCAAACAGCACTGAGATTAGCATGCTTCAGAGGGTTCCAAAAGTTTAACTCCGAGTCCGAAAATGGAAGTCATGTGTTGGAGTGGTTGAAAAGTGCGGACATAGGGTAGTAAGTGTTCGCATGCATGGTATAGCACTCACATATCATCCAATAGATTATTATGTGCTCTAAGCTGATGATATCCTCAGGTCGTTAGCCTGCCTCTCAGGCCCGGGCCCAAGCCCAAGCCCCGGGCTTGAGGCCCTGCCTGCGGGCTTGGGCTTGGGCTTGGGATATCTGAAGCCCAAGCCGCGTCAGGCCGGGCCCAAGCCCGGGCTTCCAGGCTAGGCCAGGCCCTGAACATCACTATGCAGGAGCTGGGAAGTCGTGTGGAAGTTAAAGTATGAATTGTCTGGCGGTGGTAAGAATTTTGGGACAATCACGATCAAATTGACGTAGATACAAATTAGAATGGCTAGGCCTCATTCCTGGAAGAGTTCCAAGCCATTTCAACAATCGAAGGAAGAATATCAATGATAAAAATGAACAAAAGACAGGGAGACTGGATATACAGGCTAAGTAGCAAGTATTGAATATTCTTAGGCTCCGGGGAAATTCGAAACCTTCAACAAAGGGTTGAAAAATTTAAGGATTCGTAGGGTTTCCTGGCGCACGTCGTTGTACCCCGTCACTTTTTGACAAACCTGCCAATCTGGCGCCAGAACAGATGGTGTTCCTCTTCATCGAATCCCTCCGCGCCGGAAATTTCTCCCTCGGCCCAAGGGCTTTCCCCATCCTCGTCGACCAGGTTCTTAATCCACAAATGCGTAGGGCGGTCAAGACAGCAGCCGTCGAACACCTTGCCCCACACGGGGCTCCACAGCCGCTGCCACCAGGCGACGTCCTCATGGGGGCTGAGTACATGCTCGTAGAAAATGAGTGTCCCCCCGGGCGCGAGGACATCCTGCACGAGCGCGTGGAGCGTCTGATGCGGCGCGGGGACAGTGCAGAGGCTCAGGACAGATATAATTGTGTCTGCGCGGCCGTGGAGGGAGGACAGGATGGACACAGTGTCCTCCGCGCCGCAAGAGAGAATGAGCAGTGAGCCGTTTGCCTCGGTGTACCCGGCTGCATGTGCTTTTTCGCGAATGTGTGGGTGCATGAGCACATTCGGCTCCAGCGCAATATATTTTGTGACCTTTTCGCGCTGGAGATAATTTGCGGTGTATCCGTGACCTGGAAGAACATCAGATTAAGTCTCGTGAGGCGGAAATTTTATATTGCCTGCGCCGAGATCCAGAACGACGCCACTTGAGTGGGGGGTAATGAGGCGCTTTTTATCGCCACTGGCGCCCGCGTCGCTGCCTTTTCCAAAGGGGACCCAGACGTGCGCCATGATAACACGGGACAGTGCAGTGGGATTAATAAGCAATGAAGGGGAGTTGAAAATTGCTCGGACGGTGGGGAAGAAGGCAATCGTTACAGCAAACCGGATCTGGCCTACTATGTCGAATGCTGCGCTCAATTTCATCGTGGGGGTGAAATTGGGGAGAAAGAATCAATGGTCACCAAACAAACAAAACAGGACGAGCTTTATAGTTCCAGGAATGATCCCAACAATCCCCCCTCAAGTATGCGTACATCCCCTCAAGGCGTCCTTTTCCCGGTGGGAATAAATACGCGCTAGTTCCGTGCCATGAAAGAACTTCGAAGAATTGATCGAGAATTTCCGATGAGCTGGAATTCTGACGAAAACCTAGAGAATGTGAGTGAATTTGAGCTCTGAAGACGGAATTTCATCAGGCATATTGACGCAGGTATGGCCCTTTTTAAGCTCATCCGATCAGTGGACTCTTTTTCTGCCGTTGTGCAGGCGTCCATGTCGGTGGAGGGAGTCAAGAATTACCATAAAAGGAACCTTCCACGCTGAGGTAATCCGGCTCGTCCTGATCGGGATCTGCCTCGTCCAACTCGACCCACTTCCGTCTCATCCTCGTCTTTCCTCCTCCCCTCCTTTCTCCTTGGCCGTCTATCCGGTTTTGGACTTTTTATTATAAGTTCTGGAAGACATAGACCAACGATCCGGTAATGCTCGGGCTTCGTGGATAAAAAATGTCTTACTCATCCGTCGCCTTTCAAACAGGTAACTCGAATCGGTGTGTTTGAGTGGAAGCAAAAGTAAAGGTGAACGGCGGGATATCCAAAGTTCGTGCTTGTATCAACTCTTCCCGGGGTGTTACTCAAGTACCAGTCTAGATGGCGAGGGTTTACGTCCGACCTGGGTCTGCGATAACACAAACTGCGCTCAATGTCTGGCAAGCGTTCGTCGCCGCAGTCGGCCGACTCGATAAATCGTTGTCTCCGCGGGACACCATAAGCCGCCTGAGACGACATACATTCACCTGGTCTGACTCCATCTACATCTTCCACCTTGCGTCTGTCGCGTTCTGGCTGCCCCTGATGCAAGTGCCAGCATACCCTGTTAAACTCGTGATACCCCTGCTGTTCAGCGTGGCCCTGCTCGTGCCATTTACATCTCAATTCTTCCTCCCCGCCAGTCCTGTGTTCGCGTGGCTCCTGATGTATTACACCTCGCGGTTCATCCCACCGGCATGGCGGCCCACCATCTCAGTGTCCCTTCTTCCGACCTTAGAGTCTGTCCTCTACGGCGCCAACATCTCCGACATATTAACACGCTTCACTCACCCCATCCTCGACGTCATCGCATGGCTGCCATACGGCTTGAACCACTTCGTCTTTCCGTTCGTCGTCGCGGCCTTCATCTGGTTGTTCCGCCAGAAGGAAGTGCTGCATCTCTGGGCGCGCGTATTCGGATACATGAACTACGCCGGCGTCTTCTTCCAGATCATCTTCCCCTGCGCAGCCCCTTGGTACGAGGTCATCCACGGGCTGACGCCAGCGAACTACGGAATGCGCGGTTCGCCAGGCGGGCTGCTGCGCATCGACCGCCTGTTCCACGGCAATGGATATACTGTGACGTTCTCGGGCGCGCCCCTCGTGTTCGGCGCGTTCCCTTCGCTCCATGCAGGGTGCGCGACACTTGAGGCGCTCTTCGTGTCGCACTTCTTCCCGCAGGCGACACGCTATGTGTGGGCATACGCTGGAGTAATGTACTGGGCGACGATGTACCTCTCGCACCACTACCTCATCGACGTGGTCGGCGGCGCGTGCCTCGCGATCTGCTTCTTCTACCTCTTCCTCCCCGACGAGCTCAAAAGCACCGCAGCGGCGACTGCGCCGCCTGGTGCTGGGAGTCGGGCCGCTGCGCGGAACAAGTACGAGATCTACGACCTCGAGGCGCCGTTGCGGGGGAACGCCTCGAGAAGGCAGATCATGGCGGATACGGCAGACTTCGACCTAACGGAGAGCTCGCAGGCGTCGGATGAGGAGGAGGTAGATATCGCATACCGCTCGCCCATCGTGCCCGAGTCGACGCCTGTACCTAGCAAGGTGACCACGAATGGAGCGGGGAGGAGCAAGCGAGTCTCGGGCGGAGGCAAGAGTCACCGGCATACTGCCAGCATTGCTAGTCTGATTCGGGAGGGAGAGAGGGGTCCAGAGGAAGCGTGGAATCCGAGTCCTATTGGTGCCACCTTCTTTGAGGCAGCCGGAGAGGCGGAAAGTGGGAGGCGGTAGCTTTACTCCCGTTATATACAGGACGTACCTAATTAAACCGCCGACTTACTTTTTTTTACTTGGTTTTAATGCGATTTTTCCGTGGTCATGTGATTATTATAATCTGCGCGCTTCCCCAGTCAACTTTTCTTCGTCCACCATGTCACAGCGAGACTTTCCCTGGTATATCTTCTCTGCAAACACACTACGGCCCATGGTGCAGGATGTTCTGCGCTCAACTGGGGACTCGTCGAGAAGGCTGAACAAGGAAGACTCCTTGAATCTTCTACGGAACATTGAAAAACACGGCTGTATGTTATCTCTGTGGGCAAACAGAAAGACATTAATCATCTACAGTGGACGCTGCGCTAAAGGGTTTTTCGGACCAAAGCAACGCGTCTCCCTCGACCTCCAAGCGAAAGCACGAGGAACCTGACGAGAAGGAGACTATATCAGCTGAACCAAAACGGAAACGGGGCCGGCCCAAGGCAAAGGAACCCTCCGACAAGCCAGACACTACAGACGTCCAAAACGCCCCCGCCTCTCCTAGGAAGGGTAGAAGTTCTGATCCAGGACCTGGACTCTTGACCCGCCGCCAAGCTGCGCAGACCCGGGGTGAGAACGTTTCGCAGACGCGCTCGTGGAAGCCGGTCACACGGTCCCCACGTAAAGCACCTAAAGCATCCAAGAAAGTGTCGGACGGCTCCGTTGATGTTTCCCCCCCTCAGAGCGCGGCCAAACCGAAGAGCAAAGGGCAGGTCTTCGACGGGGTGGAGCTACTTAAGCGGCCAGAGTCATCTGTGGGGAAAGGCAAAGAGAAAGCTGGGTCAGAGACGCAGGTTGAGGGAGAGGATCAAGAGGATGGTAGTGATGAAGATGCGGAGGGAGAGATAATTGAGGATGGTATCGAAGTGGAGACTTCGAGTCTCGAAAATTCTACCAAAGGTGTGTTTGTCTTCTATCTGCCTTCGGCTTTGGGATCTCCTTCTCGTTAGTCGCTCAAGTCTTTCGCCCTCAGAAAATGACCGAACCTTCCTTGACATCGCGAACGCATATGATTCCATGGACGCAGAGGGCGACGACCTTGTCCCTCCTAAAGGTCGATCCACCTCACCCAAGCTATCTTGATTCAATCTCATTCGGCAATAGAAATTGGTTCCCCTGCCCCACAAATCACCATCGAACTTGTAGCCGACCAAATCGAAGAGGCGCGGAATACTACATCCATGGGTAATTACACCCGTCCCCTCTCTTGCCTCATTTTTTTCACGAACATACGTAGAGATCGGCTCCCCTGCGCCTGAAATAATGATCGAGTCCACTGCCGATGAAGAAACCCTACTTGATCAAAACGGGCACACCGAGCACGGCGACCTTCTTCGCCCCCGCATCCGTGTGTCCTACTTCTGTGCCCTCGTCTTTGATATTTATCACACTCACCCAGATACGCGCGCACTTAGCGTCGAGCTGAATCCTGAGTACATCATCGAGGTCTTCTCGCCGACCAGTGCGCAGCATGATTCAGATGATGAAATGTGGGTGCCCGGAGGTGTGAATGGCAGTAGTAGTGAGAGTCTACGGGCAGCGAGCGGTGGACTGGGACCACTCGATTCATTGGATTGATGGTGAGTTTCCTACATTAACCGTCAGACGCATAGTATCCATCCACTCAGTTATTCTATCCGCAGTGTGATGTAGCATGCAAACTCTCGATTTCGGTATCGCTCGACTTGGACGGTACACCACGTTTTTGTATTCAGGACCCTCCTCCCTGCTAAGAAAGACCTCGTGGATTGATCTTTGCGTTACTACTTACTAGCTAGTTGACGCACTATGATACTGTACTGCGATATAAAGTTCTATCCTTTGTGCTGACTACGATCGCGCTAGAACAGTAGCAGGGAATCTGTTTCTAACGCGTCGGCAGAAAGGAATCTGACCTTCATTGTAGTTTTGTCGCGCGACTTGTGTGTTGTGACATTGAATGTGACGGACGCGTTCAAGCACTTCTCCTTTTCGGTTTCACCCTCAGAGCGTCTTTTCAAGGCTGAAAGTCGTCACACCCTCGCGATCTTATCTGGATGTCCTCGGGGAACTACAACTCAAACGACGACCGAGGCCAAGATCGCTCAAGGGTTCAACGTATCGACCGACATAGGTGGAACAACAGCAACAGTGACTCTCGAAGCGCGCAAATACTACCAGTGGCCTTTTATGACCGGCATGCGCCGTTTCCTTCTGAAGGCACCCATATTCGATTATACCGGCCTGAGTCGAACCTAGCCAGTGCCTTCACCAGGAATAATAAAAGAGAAAGGGAGAACTTCTCTTCAACCAGGTTTCGAACGTATCTGCAAAGTCAAGGCAGACTTGGAGAACTGCTATCACGCAACTCCTTTCCGGGTTTCTCCAGATCGCGTGAAGTATAAGTCAGTTATGGTACGATTGTTCTATATATCTTCCGGAAGGGTTTCGATTGAGCATTCAAGCATAGTTTCAAGTATGTCTCTCTCTGGGCGAGACAGAAATTACCGCCCGCCTACGATGGAAAGAAGACGTACATATGCTTTGGATATGTCAATTCGAAGGCTGATTTCATTTTGTAGGGCGTTGATGTGTATGGACCTGCGACCATAGCCTACGACTAAATCTATATGTTGAATAATTGGCATAGGATGGTTTATCGTTATCTTGGACCATTTGACACTGAATAATATCTGGTTCAAAGACTATTATCCTGGCTTATCCTACTGTCCCTGTACGGATTGCTCCGCGATCATGCGCCATACGTACTTCATCAGCGCAGCCGTGGCTACTTGTGGTAGCAGTAGATACGAGATTTCCCTGCTTTCAGTCAGCCTCTGCAACCCAAATTTGTACATCCCAACCACTTGATCGCCTGCGGCGGCGCCCATTTCCGGCCAAACACTGGATGATCGTTCAGGGTCAAAGGGGAGGAAGTCTCCGTGCGCCGAATGGGGGGCGACAATGATAGACATGCATACAGAGAGGACATCGCGTCGACAATTGATGACGAGTTTGTTGGCCTCGTCAAAGAGCGCATCCAAACCTGAGCACACAATCTCAGTGGAATCTGAAAATGTCGATACTGGCACGCGATACGCCCACGCAAGCATAGCCAGGAATTTCTCGCACTGCTCTTTTACTGGGTAGTATGATCCATCCATCTTTGTCCCGATGCTTGTTGCCGTGACTGCTCGCCAACGTTGTGAGACTGTCCAGGGTTCTGCTCGACTGATGAACACAAAGACTGAAGCAACGACATGAAAGAACCCGACCTCGTCGGGATATCTCCTCGAAAATATGTTCGATCATTCCGCCGCTATCGATTGTTCGCGAGGCCACTGCTCCGGAGAAAAGCCATTGGTCAAGCACTTTTACTAACTCATCATGCAACAATACATCAAGCATAAAACCGCGGGCTTCGACTGTCATATCGGGTGACGCCAAAAAACGACATAGAGGGGTATCGGGGTGGTGTGGTGAAGAGAATGAGATCGGGGCTTGGATCTGGGCCAAGTCTTCTGTCCGCTCGATAAGTGACATGATGAAAGCGTTCATAGAGTCGTTGAGGCTCTCCACACCACTTTTGATGTGGGCTTCAGAAACCTGATCGAGTTTGTTCTTGAACGGGTCCAAGGATGAGTTCTCGCTTGTCGTGCTAGTTCCCAGGACGGCGTCAACGCGCATGTGTTTGATCTCGCCGTTCAGATGGACCTTTTGGCGTGTCAGGTCTTCAATCTTGGCGTTAAGTTTCGAGACGGTCTCCGTCAGGCTGTGTATCCTGGTGTTGGCTTTCTCCGCCTTTTTAGACCCGGTTTCAATGATATTGGCACGCTCCGTTTGCGAGGTCTGGAGGTCTCTCTTCAAACGCTGGATCGTAACCTGCGCATCTCGCAGACGAGCGTCTTGCCCTTTTTGCGCCAGCTTCTCGTTGGCATCCAGGACCGATATACGCTCCTTCGTAGCCCTCAACTCGTCATTGATTTTCGACCATTCCTGATGCAGATGCTTGAGCTCCATTTCGCTATAAGCATTGGCTTCATCCGAGGTGACGCATGATGGCGCTTCATCATCTGGAGGTCCGGAAACTAGGTTTTTGAAGGCACTGCTTATAGTGGTCAGCAATCCAGTGCGCTGCTCCACTCTGGGCTCGGAGCTGCTCAGTGCCTGGATCGAGAGTTGAATAGAGGGGAAAGGATACAAAAAAAACACGAACCTGCGATGTCGAAGCCAGTGGCATGCTGTGAAGTATAGAATGTCATGACTGGCAGCTCGAGTAGAGTCAAGAGGCTCACCGTTCACGCGTGGTAGACGTTATGTTACTGTATCACAAGTAAGAATCATGCACGTAATTTGCAAAGCTCTCCTCACAGTTCGTCGATCTCTGGGGAGCGAGAGCTTGACCGTTTTAGGTGGCTCTGGTATCGGGGGTCGTCAACGTGTGTCTGTCTGTGGAATGGTTCAGTGGAAGGTCGGCAATGTAGCCAGGGGACTGATAGAGACATTCAGATTGAGCCGGCACTACGGCAGATGCTTCACGTACCACAAACTGTTTTTCGCCAGGTTTTGCGTGTTTTGCGGAAGGCTCCACCCACTGGGGACTTTTCTCGTCTTGTTTGTTTCGAGGTCCCCGGCTCATGGCTCGCTGACCACCGTCTTGACCTCCATGAGCCGGGAATTTAGTGCGGACCTGGTCAGGATCAGGTCGGCATTCCCCTTCTTCGTTGTACGTAGAACTACGACCAAGACGTTGGGTAAGCAAAACTATATCTCGAATTCAGCTATGAGAATTTCAGGTGAGCACCACGCTAGACCAGACGCCATGGGCGTTTTGCTTACCACTCACGCATCCTCCTGCAGCTTTGGACGCTTCGAGGGCTCGTAAGAGTCTTGGCCACTCGATTTCTCCTCTTGGCCCATATGGAAGTTATTATCAATGAGAACGTCAAATGAAACACCTGGGTGAGATACCCGGAAATGTGGTGAATTTTGGTGGTGTGGTCCTTCTATAGACATAGAGACTGCACTCATATACAAAATCCTGTTGGTCGCACGACATTTGAGTATTGTAGCTGCTTGTGAATTCTTTCGAAGTTGACAGTTTCTCGTTCTTTTAAAATTATGTTAGCGGTCATGACGTGCATGAATTGGTACTACACTTGCTTTCTTGACAATGCCTGACCATGCAGACCCAACGTTAGTTACCCCGTCGAGGTTTTTGAATGTCGGACGATTCGTATGATCCGAATTAGAAGGGTCGTGAGGGACCACGATAGTAATACCGTAATGGTACTTTGCGATGCGCGAGCCGACGCTTGAATCCAGGTGCCAGGCCAAGGCTCCATTGGCAACCGCTTTGACTGTAGGTCCGTCGGGTCGACTGACTGAGATGCCGAAATTGTTGCCCCAATCGACAAGCTTTTTGTACATATAAGGAGAGCTGGCCAAGCCCCCTACAAGAATCACTTTCTGAAGCACGGTTACGGAAAGCTGCATGGTCGGAGTGAGGACGCACATCAGCAAGTCGCCCCCCATTCTCGAAAGCGATTTCAAGGCCGTCGGTGATCTCCTTGAGTGAATCAGCAAAAAAGGATGCCATTTCGGTGCTGCAGAACGTCAGTGTTACCACCACGCATAACTTGAGCGACAGAAGCTAATTGCTACCCACCCAGTAATCTTTAGTCTCCCTCGTGTAATGCCGAGGGCTGGGTTACTTTTGTGGCCATCCAATTGTACATAGCACACGGTGTCCCCTTCGCTAAACTAAAATTCGGAAATGAGCCAGTGGATAACGAAGAACCAAGCTGGAATGTGCACCTTCTTCTTCGCGTTCCTGTCAAAGTGATAAACTATGCGCTGCATAGCTTCTTCGGTATCCCATTCAGTCCCGCGCAAGCGATCTGATGAACGTTAACAATACTTCATTGACCCAGAAAACGCGCACTCTAACCTTGGAAGAACCTTTTGGCCGCCTGTGTAACGAATACCGCACCCGCCAAATAGCCTAAGGATGTTGGAGAAAAAAATAATATGTCCACCAATTGAGACCTACATCGGGATGCGGAAGATTCTTCTAATTTCAAAGACGGCTTGACGGCGTTGATCTTGTAACCTCTGTTGCATGTTCGGTCAGACTTTTACAAGAGACGACAGTTAAACCTACGTGATGTCGATGGTTCCACCTCGAATAATCATTTTAGACAAGACATAAGTTAGAGGTAGGTGTTAGCATTCACCACCGCAATCGCAGAGGACAAGCTGCCCATCGTCCTACAAGGAAGTCAGGAATCGATATGTAATGGTATGGACAGTCGACTCACGACAAGCCAATCCCCCACCGATCCGCTGTCCGCAGCATAAAGGACAGCAGCCTGTTTCAGGATTTGTTACTGCCTTGAGGATCATTTTGAAAGGCGCACCTCGGCCTCGGTAACAAACCGAACTCTCCGCCCACCCTCAGAATCCACCAGACCAGCCTTAATGGCAGCTTGACGCATTCTATTTTGCTGCGATCCTTCCCAACCGTTGGGTGTCGTGAGGATGATGTACATTGTCGGACTCAGTGCGTCCCAAATGTTTCCGCCATCTCCATAGGTCGCAGTGATGTAAGCTTTCACTTGCTCTTTCACATAGCCAAGATGATGGACGAAGATGTCGTCGACAGTGACGTTCGGTGGGAGGGGAGGTAGTGTTAAGTTCCGAATGAGCGGGAGATGGGCTGGCCTAAGTTTAAGCTTCCACCTGAAAGGCGGCTTGGTTACCGAGTTGTAGGAATACATAAAAGGCGGTTAACCATTCGGCCTTCATCCAATCATTCTCTTCCGCCTCGATGATAGTATCCTAACACAATATTTGATGAGATTGGCATACCCAAAGGCACTTGGCTCATACCTCGTCCTCCGTCTCCGCCCCGAAGGCTTTTGGCCGCCCGTTCTTATCATAATAAAGTACAGAAGGGACCTTGGCATCGGGAGTGGCCTATAGGGATGTGTCAGATATGAAGGATTACAGAAATTTGTGGATTCGCCTGCTTGGGCCAGCGAAGAATCTATTGTCCAGTAGTAAATCACTTTACATTGAGGAATATACAAAAATAAATACTTCTTCGAATTTTGGAACATTTCCAGGCTGCAAAAGACAGAAGGAGGTAGCCGTGAAAGTGGTCCCAACGTCTACGCTAATGACGAGTTTTCTGGATGGCGCGTAAGTAAAGCAGGCCGGGGTCAAAAGGGAGAGCTTAGGCAAAGATACCTGGTCAGGCCTGCGTATGGAGCTCGACGATTGTCCGCCATGTTGATGAGAGGTATCAGAGATGGATGTCTGAGACAAGGGGAAACAAAGGAAATTCAAAGGAAATCCGCAATTAAGTGCGTGACAGTCACAGGTAATGACCTGTGACAGCTCGCGATCGGGAATATTCTCAGTCCGAAAATATGTTTTGACCCCAGCTGGTTACTTATGTGGCCGGACATTTCCGTTGTTTACATGTTTACATTCAAAATCACGCCTCTGCCTAATACAAGACTGAGGTACGGCCTACAGCTGATTTCGAAAGTTTGTATGGAGTTTACGAAACGGTGGAGCTCGATTTGTGCTTACCATCGTTTGTTGCTGTGTCACACTCCAACGACGTCATAAGTGGTATCGCCGTGGAATGGGTCTAGTTTTCCATCGTACTACTCTCTGCTGCCAGTGAATGTAAACCATTCCTCATGCCAAACAACATCCCAAATCACTGCCGTGAGCACACCAGGCAACAGGACGGATGGATGGTCTTGGCTGCACCATCGGCAGCCCAGGCTGGACCAGACCTTCCACCTCCATATACTCCAGAGGCCGCCACTGCTCCAGCCGCTGCACTTCCAGTCGCCACAGGTATTCGTGGACCAGTACTTCTATCTCGGCGATGTCAAAATTGAATATCGCGGCGGCAAGCTTCACCATACTTTCACCTGCGGTGCACGTAATTGCAAACACACTATCACACGTAACCAGACAACCAAGGACTCGAACTCGACCAAGAATCTTCGCGTCCACGCAAAGAAATGCTGGGGAGAAGATAATGTCGTCGCTGCCGAGAAGGTTAAGAGTCTGGCCGCGGCACGCAAACTACTGAAGGAAAATAGTGGGGTTCGAAGCCAGCGGCTGACCGATATTTTCAGGGCGCATGAGGCCGGTGGTGGCGAGTCATTTTCCCATGTCCCTCTGACGAATGAACAGAGTCGGTGAGATATTTCTTCACTTTGATTCAATTAGTACGCTGAATCTTTCTCAAAGCGCCGAGCATGTTCGATGGGTCTCCGAGAGCCTCTGTCCTTTTGTCATCGCGAAGGATCGAGCTTATCGTCGGCTAATGAAATCTGGTCGCCCCTCTGCATATATTCCTTCGCCTACAACAATTGCAAGGGACGTTAAACTGCTGTTCAACAAGACCAGGGAACGGTTGAAAAAGCGCTTTCAGGTACAATAATTGTCTGCGCTTACCCCCGTACTCATGGCCGCTCCCCCAGAACACACCGGCATGCATTAGTCTTGCGACAGATGTGTGGACTTCACCAAACCATCGTGCCTACATCGCAGTCTCAGGCCACTGGGAGGAAGAAGGCAAGCAGATAAACTGTCTATTGGATTTCGTGGAGGTTCCCAAGGTAATTCTCTCGCAGTTGAACCGACACGATACTCACCAATCTTTCAGTCACATAATGGCGAGAATCTTGCGGAGGTCCTTGAGACAGTCGCAAAAGACTTCGGCATTGACGGGAAACTCACCAGCATCACCTGTGACAATGCCTCCTCCAATGACGCGATGGTTCATGCCCTCCAGACCCGACTTCCTGCCTTCGACGCGACCAAGGATCGCACCCGCTGCTTTGCTCACATTATTAACCTTGTTGCCAAAAGTCTGCTGAAGATGTTCGACCCGCCAAAGAAAGGTACCGCTGACGCCGATGTGGACGGAGACGGTGAGCGGGCAGAAGAGGATCCGAGCGGGGGAATCAATTTGGACGAACTCCTCGCGGAGTTGAACGACATGGAGCGCACTGAGGATGAACATGACGATGGAGACCACATCTTTGATGAAGTCACGTGCATGCTGGAGGCAGAGCGCGAGGCGTTTCTTGAGCAGACGAAGGAGATCCGCTCTGCTCTGGTCAAGGTGCGTGGTCGTTGGAACTCGAGTACCCAGCTGATTTTCCCTACCTTTCTAGGTTCGTAATGTCGCCAACAAAACAATCAACTCTAGCACTCTACTCCTTCCGGCGTGGAAGAAAGTCGTTAGTGAGTGCAACCTACCTGCAAAGAACCTGCCTCGCGACGTCCGGACACGATGGAACTCAACCTATGACATGATTCGCATCGCACTGAAATATCGGTGTGCGTATCGTGAGTTTACCAACGACGAGTCGAACAGTTTGCAGAGCTTTGTCCTCACTGCTGCAGAGTGGACGGTGCTTGAAGATCTATGTGATATTCTCTGCGTGCGTCACCCATTTCTTCTACCACAACATACTCAGTTTTGGGCAGTCGTTCAAGGATGCCACTCTATTCTTCTCACGTGATTCGGCAACGCTCGCTAGCGTTATCCCGGCTATGGATAAGATCGACTCGTTGCTTGCCACGGCCGTTCTCAAAAAACCCACTGGAGACAGGAAATTCTGTGTCCCCATTAAAGCGGCGCTGCTCAAAGCCAAGCATACCCTCAATCGGTACTATTCTCTAGCATTCCACAGCCGTATCTATTGCATTGCCTTGAGTACGTGCCAATTTCCTGGATCCTGATTTTCATTGATCGCTTTTAATTCAGTTCTCCATCTGCGATACAAGATTGGTTATCTCCATGACAATGACTGGGAGGCGGACGACATTGCGCTTGCAAAAGAGGAGCTTCAAGAGGTTTTCGATATTTACAAGGAGGCGTACAATTCCATGGTTATCATGGAGGTCGATGAGCCGGAAAAAGACAACGCTACGATGGTAAGCTTCAATTTGAACCGTGGGATATTTCTGTTCCTCACAATGTGCTAGGCGTCCGCCTCGTCTAATTATTTCGACATGATGGACACTGTTGAGGCAAACACAGTCTCCAGACCTACCTCGATCACCGATGAGCTCCAAGCATATCTGGCAGACCCCCGCACGGGGGTCGACAATGTGCTGCTTTGGTGGCGGAAGAACTCCGCCCAATACCCGGTCCTTTCTCGCATGGCGCGTGACTATTTGTCGGTTCCACGTTAGTCCCTTCACCCACTGACATTACATTTTGAAATCTAATGCTTCTGCAGCGACTTCTGTCTACGTTGAGCGCCAGTTCAGCTGCGGCCAACTTCTTATTTCAAGTATTCGCAACTGCCTGACAGGTGAAATGGGTCGCGCTCTCATGTGCTTGGGCTGCTGGAGCTTACAAGGCTTCGTCGAGGACAAAGACATGTCTGCCGTTACGAAATTAGCAGATGTTGACGACAAGGGCGCAAAGGGGAAGGGAAGAGAGGTTATAGAGCTTTAATTTACTGTAACAGCGGTTCATGGTAGTACTACTTCATAAATACAACCCTATTTTTCTCCGCTCATTGTTGGATTACGAGATATTATGGGACGGGTTCAACGGGTACCCGTAACCCGTGAACCCGTTGTGAACCCGCCAAAAATCAACGGGTACCCGCACCCGTGCCGCGGGCCAGGTAAAAGTGCGGGTACGGGTACGGGTCGTGCTCGGATCACCCGCGGGACACCCGTGCCGATCACTAGACCGTATTTGTTCTCTGATTTTCTTGACTTGATTTACATATCTGTACTAGGAACTACTCTTGCCTTTGATATTCCGACGAACACCAATGTCATTGGGGCTACACGAGTTATGCGGTCCAAGAAGTATGGCCGCGCAGTTTATTTCAACTTTGCATTTGTTGAGATTTGCGATATCATGGGCCTTGATCCTTCAAGAGCGCGGATTGGCTACAATTGGGATAATGAGAAATCCACGGTTCTGGTCCAGGGATTGCTCACTGCCGCTGATTGGAACAACTGTCTTGAGAGTGGGATCGGACAGACAGAGAGAGCATGGACCTGGAAGGTCACTTGCCTCATCAAGAATCTTGTACGTTTCTTTCAACATGTATTCGGATTATGCTTTGCTAACTCATGGGGTAGAATCTTCCAGAGGAAACAGCTGCTGTTGTGAAGACGGCCAAGAAACGCAAAGCGGTGGCTGACCTGTCCAGTCCTTCTTCCAATGGAAGGAAGACATTCGACTTTACAAGGGAATATCGGGAATTGAAAAGTCACCTGTTGTGTGTGACACACAAAAGCCAGCTCTGTTACATCCACTCTGATGGCCACCACGTTCATGTGCAAATGGACCATGTGTCACTTTGGGCTAGAGAAATTGTGATTGATTCTGTCTCATTCTTTCTTGCCGGTGCTAAAGTTTTTTCTAGTCAGTTGGTAATGCGGAAAAGACGAGGCCTCCCGGGAACCTAGTATTCCAGGACTACTTCTTGCCTGAGCACAAGAAGGCCCAACCCTTCTAACAATCCATGCGCCCCAACCTTTCACGTCACTATAAACACCTGTACCAGTAGCACCGTTTCTCCGCTGTCTCGATCACTGTCAGCTCAAGCCCCCTTGGCACCTATCACAGCAACGACAGCCAACGCCGCCAACATTGATGCATCTCCCGTCTTCAGCTCTTCCATCAGTCACGACGACAGCAGCTCTTCCATCTGCTATCTGTTTGTTACCGACGTTCTCCAAGCTATCAATGATTCCGGGATCTTTGAGGATTCTGCTACACTCACATTTCTGGTTATCATATTCACAGATGCTCTGCACAACTTTGAAATCAGCACATGTCGACCAAGTCCCGATCTTGGACTCCCAGTTTTACATTGACCAAGTGAACATGCCGGTGGAGCTTGCAGAGCTCTTCGTTGATGAGTCGATTGTAGCCATGGGCTGAGCACAGAAGGGGAAAGGCAGGGCCACTAAGTTCTGATTGGCCAACTAGCAAAGTGATGCGCGAAGCGGAAGTGAAGTTGTACATTAATTCAAACTACAAGTTGTACGATACTATAATGTTCAAATATGTACACCTAATGTATAATAACATCTACTCAATTATAGCCTGCATGAGAGAACCATCAATACACTTTGTCTGCAGTCATCGACTCGAACACAGCTCACCAGATCATCGCATACGGTGAGTCTGCATTTGGTCTGGCAGCCCTGTCCATGTAGTCATGATGTGTGCGTATCCACACCTTCAGTGCTAAGAAGCCTTCTTCGATTGGGTTGTAGTCGGGAGAGTACAGAGGCAGATACTCCAGTCGCATCCCTCTGTAATAGTACCATTTAATACTCTGACAAATCAATTACAAGTCAAATATAGCGCTGCTCAATCATTGGGCGTAGTTCTGGGGATTTGTGGATGGACACATTATCCATAACGATGACAGAGTTCGGCCCAGGAAACAGATTCATGTTGTTGAGGAGACCATCAATGAAGCTGTTGAAGCTGGCAGCATTGTAGGAACCCGCGAGGATGTCCAAGCGCAAAACACCGCTCAAAGAAAGAGCACGTAGAACAGAATACCTTGGGAAATCATCAGACAGTGATGCATGAACAGATGGGTAATGAATGCACTTGATCCTGTGAATATAGACCTCATACCTTCGCGCCTCTTCTCCAATTGGTGCCTAAGCCCAACCCCATTTCGCAGTGTTACAATTGCAAGCAGCTTCATCAACAAAAACAAGCTGTTCCACATGGTAGGTCGTCGTCATGTAGATCTCATAATTAGTTCAAGCATCCTTGTTGCGTTGAGCAGCCATGCAGGAAACCTGCAGAGAATCAGAGTTGATTAAGATTGCTTGTGTTTTATGTTGCATACCCACTTCCTGGTGAATCCTCGATCCCTGAGTGCTCTCCGGATGGTGAGCAGGGAAGCCTCGGCATCGCAGACATCCCACAATTCAGTCTGTATTTCATGAAGGTAAATATCTGGGGTTCTTTTGACAAGACCGACTATAAACTGGACTGAAATGATCAGTGCTGTAAACCCGCACACACATTTACTCACATGATCATTGCTTACATCACCATCTTCTTCTTGTCCTCTACTTGAGTCTTCTCTCCTTGCTAGCTTCTGAATACATGCAACGTTCCTGATTCTCTTGGTACCTTCCCTTCTCTTTTTCTCATGTTTCTCCCCTGGTTTACCAGGTGAGTTTCCACTTTTTTTTTTGAATCATCTATTGTTGTGGCCACTGAATAGGAGCAAATCACACGATTAGCCTCCGTTTTGGTCCTGCCTAGCCGACGTCGCCCTTGCCAACCCCATCTGGGACGTGAACGACTCGCCCAATGCCCAGCGCCCTTGACGACGTGCTCGTACAGCTCACCACCGTCTTCAACACAGCCACTCCCCCCAAACTTTTCCCTGCCCCAACAGGTCCCAACCGCCCAACCTGAATTGCCGACAGCCACACACGCATGTACCTGCACCTCTGCGCGTCTCTCCGAGTCGCCCAAGCACCCTACACCGCACGACGACTCCTCCCCTCTCATTCCCGTCATCTCCTCTTCACTCGACCGTCCTCAATCCCCCAATGCTCCCAAATCTCCTCCTCGCTCCTCCTCCTCTCCTGCTCCTGAGCATCCCGTGCCTCCACCCCACCGTCTCGCTCCCTGCCCCTCCAATTCTTCCACTGACTCTGACATGTCACTCGCGATGGCTCCCACATCGTCCAAGTACGTGTCCGTTGAGAAGCACACCTCTAAGCTCCCCACGCTCCATAAGGGCGAACTCACACCCCTTGTCATTGATGACATGGAGCTTGCATGTATCAACTACTTCAATGCAAAGGACGTCATGGCAGACAAGCAAGTCGCCACCATCCTCAGCTGTTTCAAGGATCCTCATTTCACCAATTGGGTCCGTCCTGCTACCACCCGCACCCGTCTTGTCGCCCTCTCCTTCCCCGTGTTCATGAAGGAATTCAAGGCCAAGTTCCTAGACGATGACTGGGAAACACAGGTCCGCACGGACATCCTCAGCATGCGTCAAACGGATGAACAAAGCTTCGATGAGTACGCTAGGGCACTCATCAGTCACACCTCCCTCCTCACAGACTCCCCGCCCATCAGTGACGTGCAGGTTCGCCACCAGCTCGAAGCGGGCATGGTAGATGACCTCCGTTTTGTTTGCATGCGTAAAAAGGAGCTCAACGAGCTCGTCACGAAGCCCGCCACGACCATTGACCCGTGCCGTCAACCGCATTAACGAGGAACACCGCCGCACACTCGACATCCAGCACTGCCTCATCGCTGACATGAACAAGGAGAATAAGCACTGTGTCTGTGATGCCGACGACGATGACCGCTCCTCCAAGCGCCGCGAAACTGGCAAGGGCTCGTCCTCCTTGTCTAAGCCCGCATCCTCCTCTTCCTCCACCAACCCCTTCCCTCCCAAACTGACTGAAGCGGAACACACGCTCCTTCGTGAAAATGATGGTTGCAACCGTTGTCGCCTCCCTTTCACTGGCCACCGCTTCGCGGACTGTCCTGACCCCATGACTGCGGCGAATCACGTCGTCGTCACAGAGAAGGTTGTCGCTGATGCACACAAGGCTCGCAAGGGCAAGCCTTCCTTGAACGCTGCCGCCGGTCCCTCCAAGTCCACCATCGCCGCCATCCTGCCACTGATCACCTGCGACAGCAATACAAGCAGGAGCGTCGACACAGACAATGACCTTTCTCGTGACGTGAGTTCCCCCATACCACACTCCGTGTCCCATTTCCTCTGGGGCTGTCTACTCGACGGTCCCACTGGCTCTCTCCCCATAAGCAGCAGAGCGCTCATTGACAATGGCACTTTTCTAGTGATCATCAGTGAAGCACTCGCAGAACGACTACTTCACCAATTTTGTTTACGCACACCCGAATCTGTATCTCTCGCACTGTCCGACTCCTCCTCCCCAACTGAAACTTCCTTGACCCACTACGTAAATCTACGTACTCATTCCCTCGATCAATCTTGGATGTCTTCCTCTGTACGCGCTCTCATTGCGTCTGGCCTCTGTGCCCCTATTATACTTGGCCTTCCATGGCTCGCCTGTAACCAAATTGTTATAGACCATAGCACTAGAACCGTAATTGATAAGTGTTGTGTCTTCGACCTTATGAACCTGCCTGCTCCGAAACCCGCTCCGGCACCTCGAATGAAACTTCGTGAGAAGCTACGGAAGACCGACTGCAACCACAAATCTACGATGAAAGAACTTAACGCCGTCTGTGATACCTGCCATTTACACATGGAACATGAAAACCTTTTCGAGAACGTCAAGGCCGTGGACATTATTTCCGCTGTTTGTGAACACGTAGAAATCCTCGCGCACTGGGATGAACTTAACAAACGCGCCAATAAATTGAAATCTGAATACAAGCAAATTTTCGAACCCATGCCACACGTCGAGGACCTCCGTACCGATGTCTACTGTGAAATCAAACTTAAGAAAGAAAAGGCTGAATTGCAGTTCCAGACACATCCCTACCAGAGTCCTTGCAAATACAAGGAGGCTTGGCAGACACTTATACAGCAAAATCTGGATGCTGGCCATTGGAGACGGCTATCCGGCAGGACTAGCCAGACCGTCGTCCAGACAGACGTGCTAAGAACGACGTGGTGTGGTCAAGAGCAAGCTATGTTGTGTCTATCTATGGCCTCTGGCCCAAACAAGTGTCTACTACACAGCCACCAACAGTGCAACTGGAGCCCAGGCCAGGCTGCACTAGTGCACCGTATCTGTCCTTCCTCTTCACTGCACGCATCACCCACTTTCCTGATACCAAAGGCCCATAAAGTCGTGCTCCCTCGATGGATCAATGATTTCTGCCCCATCAACGCCGTTACCAAAAGGGACTCCCTCCCTCTTCCCCGCATCGACAACATCCTTGCCGACTGTGCCAAAGGGAAGATCTGGAGTATTATAGATTTTACAGACAGTTTTTTCCAAACATGAATGCATTCTGACTCTATCAAATTTACTGCTGTCAGTACACCTCTCGGCCTATATGAGTGGCTCATTATGCCTCAAGGGCTTCGGACCGCTCCGTCAGTACAACAACACTGCATCACCGCAGCCCTCCACGGACTCATCGGAAAGATCTGCCATGTCTATCTAGATGATATCATCATCTGGTCCGACGACATTGAAGAACATGAAAAACACCTCAAACTTGTATTCAACACTCTTAAAAAGGCTTCTCTCTACTGCAACCCGAAGAAAACAAAATTATTTCAGTACAAGGTTGATTTCCTTGGACATCGCATTTCTGCATGCGGAATCCAAGCCGACCCTAAGAAGGTCGACCATATCGCACACTGGCCTCAGCCTAAATCCTCTACCTATGTCCACACCTTCTTAGGTGTAGTCCGCTACCTTTCCTTCCTGCTTCCGAACCTTGCAGACCACACAATGATCTTCAAAAAGTTAACAACCAAAGAATGTGATAAAAATTTTCCTATCTGGACAAACACACACCAAAACGCCTTCAACGGTATCAAACAGATCGTGCTCAGTTCTGACTGTGTCACCACCATTGACCACGAAGAACCTGGTGATAATAAAATATTTGTTACCTGCAATGCGAGTGACAAGCACTCAGGCACTATCCTTTCCTTCGGTCCGACCTGGGAGACCGCTCATCCCGTAGCTTTCGATTCCATGACTTTCAAGCACACTGAGCTCAACTACCCAGTTCACGAAAAGGAAATGCTCGTGATTATGCAGGCCCTACATTGCTGGTGTGTGGACCTTATTGGTTCTGAGTTCACAGTGTACACCGACCATAGAATGCTTGAAAATTTTAACACTCAGAAAGATTTGTCCCACCGTCAAGCACGCTGGATGGAATTCCTTGCACAGTACAACTGCTCAATCGTTTACGTCAAGGGTCCTGATAATACAGTCGCAGACATGCTGTCTCGTACTGATTTTGATGAATCCCTAACCACCGAGCCCGGGCCTGCTCCATGGCTCCAAGACAGCGACGAAGATGGCATACCCGCAATTGCAGCTATCATTCCCATGTCTACGTCTTCCCCCTTCTTTGCCACACGCTGCATTGCTGAAACGGCTACTACGGACGCTGCCGTTACCTCCGCATTACCCATCGCCTCAGTCCTCAAAGTGACTGCTGATGCAAAAATTTTAGAATCTATCCGCGAGGGCTATGCCACAGATCCGTGGTGTAAGAAGCTCGATTTCGCCTCCTTGGGCATCCCAGGCCTGATATTTTGCGACGGCCTGTGGTTCGCGGCCAAACATCTAATCATTCCGTGAACTGGGAACCTCCGAGAAATGTTTTTCCAACTTGCACATGACAACCTCAGACATTTTGGTTTCAACAAGTCGTACCAGACCTTCCGAGATGCATATTCCCCCGCTTGTCATCGCTCCCTCTTGCTCAGCTCCCTCGGAAGATAAGTTGGCTCACGAGCTCATCAACCAGCTTGCGACCGATATCGCAGAAGCTCAAGATAACCTCTTAACTGCGAAGCTATCCCAAGCTGAGCAGGCTAATAAAAATTGTTGTCCCAACCACAACTTAAAAGTTGGAGACCGTGTAAAGCTGTTGACGACTAACTGCTGCACACACTACAAGCAGAAGAAGGATGGACGATGCAGGAAGTTTGTGCCGCATCGCGACGGGCCCTACAAGATTTTGGAGTACCACGCTGAGTTTTCAACTTATACTCTGGATCTTGCAGACCAGCCGCTCGTCTATCCCATTTTCCACGCTTCTGAACTCGAACCCTACATTGAGAATGATGACTCAAAATTTCCTTCTCACAGAAACGAAGAGCCTGCCCCAATTACCATCAACGGCGAGGATGAATGGTTGGTTGACGAAATCATTGATGAATGCAAATGCAGCCGCGGCTGCCAATATTACGTCAAGTTCACCGGCTATGGCCCCCAGGGTAACCATTGGCTGCCTGGACACCTCCTCGCCAACAACGCAGCGCTCGACCGCTGGCTCGCTCGTCCGAAGGACTGAAGGCCGGCTGGGCAAACCTTTCATTTCCTCCTGCAGTCGGTGACTTTCCCCAGAGTGGGCGAGCTTAGGCTCTGTATGTAACCGGGCATGCATTTTTACTTTCCATCTTCCGTTGTTTTGATGAGGTACTCATTTTTCGGGGAGGGGGAGAGTGTAAACCCGCACGTGCATTTACTCACATGATCATTGCTTACATCACCATCTTCTTCTTGTCCTCTACTTGTGCCTTCTCTCCTTGCTAGCTTCTGAATACACGTAATGTTCCTGATTCTCTTGGTACCTTCCCTTCTCTTTTTCTCTTAGTGTTTCCCTGAGTTTCCAAGTGCACACAGTATCATCTGGAATTTATTTCTCTTACATCAACATCAGCTGCTTGTAAAACTCAGGGCCACCCCAGCACTCGGAACATGGGCTGAACAACAATTCCTTGGTTATCACACTGATAGTGTGCCAAGATCTTCTCAACAGCGCTGAGGCATATTTGAAGGTCCTTTGCGATGTTGGCTTGCTTCCGGTGTTGAATGTGGTGTAAATGGATCACTTGTTTCTTCTCGTCAGAAATACACTTGTTTGTACCCATGGGTGGTTGCAGAAAGATGAATGCAGTTTAGACATGGCATGGAGCATGGGAGTTGACGGTCTCCACAGCCAAAGACACGGCAGCAAACAATGGTAAGCACAAATTGACCACCACCATTTCGTAAAACCCAGACAAACTTTTGAAATCAGCTGTAAACCGACCATGGGGGACCATATGGGGTAGAAATAAAGGAAACTGAAGTGTCTGACTTAAACCGGCTGTGCTGATTCCATCCACCTAATCCACCCGCCATTTGGTTACTGATTTGCTTGCATTTTTGTCCTCAGGCTTATTGATCTCACCCACATGTGGTTATTGAGTCAGCAAAAAATCCGAGTTGTTGATCTGCCTTTTCACAGCTATTGATTCACCTGCACTTTTGCCTCGCTGATCCACCCACATCTTTGCATCTTGACTCAGCCTCGAATCCTAATTGATCCACCAAACGGTGGTTACTGACACAACCAATATAATTAGTTAATCTACCATTACTTTTTGACACCCAACTTATTAATCCACCCACACTGTATTTATTGATTGATCCATACATTATGTGAGGCAAGTTATTGATTCAGCACAATTTTCGGTTGTTGAACTCTCCTAACTTTTTGGGTCGAGGTTACTGAACTGCTCATGCTTTTGGGAATCCAGCTTATTGATCCACCCATACACTGCGTATTGGTCAAACCATATGTGCACGAAAGGTGTTCTGCAGGCGTGGGTATTTATTATACAATTTTAACAGCATACATAAGCTGAGGTACAGAAGGACTCAGTGTGGGCTACAAAGAGTAGCGGAGATTGAGCAGGAGGAAGACATATGTTTATACGTCAATGCCAAGCAGATTACCTGAGAAAACCTATGATAGGTCAGTGGTTATATCCATGCTGAGTTTGACATTCAGAATCCCTTTGGAGCTCCAAGACCCCTTGGAGGCTCTGAAGACGACAAAGGGTTTTTATGCAATGAAGGTCTTCTGAGTGTTTCCCTTATTGTCTTGTTGCATTACTCTTGGATTCTGACATCAACCTCGGATCCTTACCAGGAGGTCTTATTGTTATTCGGATTTGACTTAGTAAGATTTCCCACTCTATTGTTATGCTTTAACAATTAGAGTACAAGTATATAAGCTATGTAGTTCTTGTCTTGTATCTTCAGTTTGGAAATCATATGTTATTGTGTTCTTACCTTAAAACAACTGGGTCTCCCTTCTGAGCCCCCTCCGAATCCCTTCCTCCTTCCCTCTGGGTTTTCAGACTTCCTTCCTTCCTTCGACTTTGTCTTGACGCGGTCTGCAAACCAGGTAGTCGCACACTCTCAGTAGTGCCTGTGAGAACAACCATTCAAGTACCTCAGACCTCCGAACCACCTCCGAGTGACTTTCCCTTCGGAGACTCTGAGTCCCCTCGGCTCAGCACTTAAGAGTCAGTAACACCACAACAAAAATGTGAAGGTGAATCATTAACACCAGAGCAGAAAAGTATGAGTGAATCAATAGGTAGATGTAGGCAGATCAATTAGTAGCACCAGTGAGCAGGACGACACATATGAGTTTACGATCAGATGTGGATGCAAAGGCGGATCACCAGAAAACCCTAGGCAAGTCAATAAGGCCACCAGAGAAAAGTGAAAGCGAATCAATAACACCGCGACTGACAGGTGAGGGCAAATCAATACTAGGTCTAGCCAGATCAATAACCTACAGTGAGAATGCTTTGGTAATTCAATAGTGTAAAGATGACTGGAACAACAGCTTGGGCATTGGAAAGTCGGGGTAAATCAATAAACAGATGTAGGGCAGATCAATAGGGTCGTTCATAGTAGCCCTTTGTCGCTCCTTTTTGCATTCCTTTTCTTTCTCCTTTTTCTAAGAGGGAAAAAAGAAGGACAGCCAAAAGGAATACAAAAATGGCCCTTTTTGAAAAATGAGCTACCCCTCTCATTTTTCAAAAGGGACCTGTTTGTGTCTTTTTTTCGACTTCCTCTTTCTACTATCTTAAAACCCCGCTTCAAGTTCCGCTTACTATCCCCTACAGTGATCTCGGACGGTTAAGGAAGATCAGTGTATATCGTTATGACTAATCGTTTTGGCATGAATCTGAGTACGTAGATAGTCTCCAATCTGTCTTGTCATCCAGTGCAAGATTTTAGTTTGCGAAAATTGGTCCATTGGTTGCCACACAATGGCATTTCCTTTGTTGTAGTCAGTTGTCCGAGTACTAGGTAAGGCTGAATATTTTGATTGCCGGCTGTGTCCTGACCTCATCTCTTACCACACTGCCTTGAAATTATACGTGGGCCTTCTGTTGCCTCTAATGCACTTTTCAAAAGCACCAATAGTTGGCAGGCCCTCTATGGGGCTCATGACATACAACAAAACTTTGTGAGCACTTTGGAGCATAAATATTTGAAATCTGACCATTATTTTGCCAATTGCAATGGCCACAGATACCCTACCTTGGTGTTAGGCTACTAAAACATTTCAATAATGTTTTTCATTCATGTCCGAGTCAATTTTCTGTAATAATTGAGTCCCAACCTTGTCAACAGCGCTGAAAACATCAAAAATCAGTCAAAATTAGAGTACTTGGCAGATTGTTAGGGGCTAATGGGTCAGGGAGAGCGAATTTTTATCCAGTTTTTTGTCTTACTATAATAGAGCACATCCTATAGAGTGTACCTCAAAAGAGATCTCGCAAATTGAACAAGAAACGGTGGAGCAATACTTGTTTGTCCGAGTTCCCGGTTTGTCCAGTCCGGTGGGGGACGATAGTAGAGGATTTGCAAATCACTTCATAGCGGCCTCAATCTTCACTCAAATCCTTAAGTATCAACTGAAGGTCTGAGATGGTATCTTTAGGTAGGTCAATGTGCTCTTGGGTTCACAATGAAGACAAGGTTTGCCTTTTAATCTACGTGTAGATCACTCCTTCATGCATTTTCCGAAATTGTCCACTGCAGGTCTAGAAAGACCCCCCATCGATACCTCGCTGTGTGAAATGTCAATTGGAATTAGGCAAAGCTACCAGAATATTACCCCAATTTTAGGACAAAACAGGGTGGATACCTAGGCCTTGCAAGGCTGTGAACGTGGTCTGTCACAATGAGTCACACTCATCACCGTGGTCTTGACGCTTCTTGTACTCAGCCACCACAGAACTCTGGCACTTTCAAAACACACCATCAGGTTATTCAATGAGTCGAACACACGTAAAATCCAAAAACATGGGTCTCCGAGCTTCAAAAATCACTTGATTTTTGCTCAATGCCCAAATATACTGCTTTATTTGCAGGGATGCAGAACATGCTTTCCGGACCTGAAATTTGGGCAAGATGGGATCTATTGTATCGGGTGGGGTGTCTGGATGTCCATACTATTTCTGGATGGCCCGATTGACGCTGACATGTGGACTCTGGGGTATTGACACTATTCGTGTTTCTCTCGTGGTTCTCTCATCCATAAAATTGGTCTAATGCATCCTGCCCACTCCTTTGATATATAAGAGTTGATGTACATCCGAAATATGATTCCAGAACTTGTATGTGCAGGAGAGTGAATATTTTGCGTCGCTGTGTGACGAGAAATGATGTGTCACAACACGTGACACATATGTGATTCTGGCTGTTTTCCGGAAAGAATAGTTTGTAACTTGATGCGCAGGACACGTATTGCCTTGGGGCGACGTGATTCATGAAGCTACATACTAGCACTAGCTGCAAATAAAATATCTGTGGGATCCTGTGGGAAAATAAATACTTCTGAGGCCTCCCAAAAAAAGGGTGTTTTACTTCCGAGACTTGCCCCCTCAAGAACACGATGAATTCTAAGTATATTGGTAGAAGATGTAAGGGAAGATCATAGCCACATTGATGAACTACAAGTTTTACCAATTGACCCTGGCGCTCTGAGGCCGCATTATGTTGCGGGAGGGCGATTTCCAACCCCCACAATTCCTGGAGTCTGCAGCAAGCCCCTTTTTCTGACGAATGCGTGTTTGGTCTGTTTGTTCGGTATTTGCCTCTTTGTTCTGCTCCGGCATCACACGGCATCGTCAGAATGGGGCTTGGACCGAACCTACCTCCAGAACGTCTGGGGCAATTTGTATAGTGATGCCCCCCATTGGGTCACACTATCCTTGTCACAAATCCTCAAATCCATGCTCAGAGCAAGACAGGCTGCCCAGTGTTTGGCTGGGATATTACGATTCTTATCCAATCTAACCCAGAAGTGTGCTTCAAGTTTTTTGTGGAAGGAATTTGGACCACTGCTGCTGAATGAGCAGAAATTATGCCCTTACACTGTCCGAGCCACAACAGCTTCAAAAGAGGCAGAAAAAATCTAGGATTTTGGAATATGCAGTTTGAAATCAATTCAATGATATCAGAACAGACTTTGTGGCCAAGGATATGGTATAGTGAAGAGAACAAAGTGGGTGTGACTCGATGGGTGGGATCAGTGAGTGACGTGCACCAGACCTGTCTCGGTAACCCAGCCGTTTGGTGTGATCCGTGTCGGAGTTTGAAAAAAGTTGATCACACCAGAACGTCTGGGGCATTTCGTATAGGAACACCCCCCATCGAGTCACACCTCAATGTCACGCTTGGGCCAAAATCTTTTTGTGCATGTCCCAGTGTCCACAAACCATTTCACAAAGTATTCTATCTTGAGTGTGAGAGTCATAATAATATATAACATTTTTTTTTCGGATGTGTGGAGGTCAATTGAAGGCTAGGTAGCACCAAACAGTGTCATTTTTCGAATGCTTCCAGGTCGGCCAAAAGGTGGGGGGGAAAATCAGAAAAAAATCGGAGACCCAGCCCAGTATAAAAATTAGTGGATAGAAACAGCCTTGAAACTGAAAGTCAAGTGGGAGGAGGACGGGACAAGGGGTGTGACTCGATGGGGAATGTTACAGTCCCCAGACGTTCTGGTGACAGTTCTGCACATCTTTTTCAAACTCCGCTCATGTGGTCTGATCCGGTACGGACCGTTGTCACCAGAACGTCTGGGTTACCGTAGACAGGACCGGTGATTATCCCTTGGGAGGTCATGTCCGGAATTTAGCCCTCTGAAAATTTTTGTCCAAACTTTTTCCTGACTAGATTTTTTTTTTTGTCTGAATTCTGGATCTAGCCTGTGTTGGGGATTTTTTTTGTCCGAACTTTGCATCTGACCTCAATTTTTCTCAAAAACACCTACAGGGGTCTTAAAAAACCGCAAAAAAAAAATCCATTTAATTCACTCCTAATAAATTAAGGTTGGCCTTCCCTTTACACCGTACTGTGTTCAAGCTTGTTACAGCCTGGGCTAGTACTTCTTTTTCCATCATCAGTTCATCAAAGATCTTGTGAGCTCCTACTTTGATCTCCACATGATCCCAGAACATCTTCACAGTATCGGCCCCCGTTGGTAAACGGACTAGGAAGGAATTCGATGACAAGTGTGCGAACCGCATGGTTCCCAAGGCTGCATCACGACGGTGTGTAATCTTGAATTGTCGACAATAAGAATGTTGATATGTCTGAACTGCGATATATGAGAGACTGCTGATGCTCTCGCAAGTCGGAACCCAGGCGTGAGCTCCTTTCCACCACCCTTGGAATACATTGTTATCACTTCACATGATTTATTAATCACCCACTGATTACAGAGAGGAAGAAATTGAAATTCACCTCGCACAAGTACAATCTCACAGCCTATCATTGCAAAGCCATAGCAGCCAGCCTCCATCTTGCAATCATCGGTTCCGATACCAGCCTCGACAACTGTGGAGATACATTTGACTTTCCCAAAGATTGCGCGGCGGCGTTTGATAACCTGTGAATCACGGTCAACTGGAATCTTACCGACACTGAGCGGCACATACCTCCTTTGCACGGGTACCTGCGGCAGCCACTGCATTCCCCGCATTCCCTGTCTTTGAAGTCGCTGAAGTGTCAGAATCTTTAGTCCAACGGACTGTCCTGTTGAGGCCCGTGCTTGACCCTCGCTTCTCATCATTGTGGATGATTGCATGCATTTGCTGAGCCAACTGTTGCCGTTCCGAAAGTTCTTTGGTGACCCCCGTCTTGAAATTCTTATAAGTGCCAGATGATTTGTAAGTCCGCACACCCATTTTTTCTTCTCTGGTTTGATGCTCCTGACGAAGGGCCACAAGTTGAGCAAGGTCGTCAGCCAACACATCGATAAGTGGCTTCGATGATGGGGGATTTATGGGTGTATCAACTGCAGACTCAGAAGGGTTGACAGAGGTGTACTGTGCCATTCCTTGAAGGAGGGCAATGAATGCCGTCGGCTGTGTAGCTATGGCGTGCGCAATGTCTCTCTGTATCTCTGTGAATCACTCAGGATCGCTTTCTGGCATGTCCTCACTGAGAAGTGGCAGTTAGAAAGGGTCGGATTGAAATAAAATACCATTTACTCGCATTTTTGCGAGCTCGTCCATTGACAATGCCACCGAGGCCATGACACAGGCGTCCAACTGCTCGTTGGTAGCCATGGAGCCTACGGTGCTCACCAGGTTGTCGACCATCCGCTGTACTTCCTCGGCAGCAGTCTCCTCAGTTGCATCGAGCTCAGACGGGGTGACATCATCTTCATCCATATAGAGGTGTTCCATGGCTGAATTGGGCGATGGCTGAGGTGCGATTCCAGGCATTTGTGCAGCTTTGATTCGCTTCCGATGTGACAGTCGTAACTGTCTTGGCAATCTTTCGTCTCGGTTGATCATCGTCTTCTGCGGCCCTCTTCACCCCATGGCTAGGCAGTGTCATCTGAGTGACTTCTGCACCTCTGGCGACTGGTTTCTTGATCTGTTTTGCTTTGCAATCGGGTGAAATGGCTTCGCCAGCTTTGGCAACAATATCATCGTTGAAGTCGGGGTTGACGGCAAGAAGATTTTCTGCCCAGTCAGTCGGATCGGCAATGCGAGGCTTGGATACAGCGCCATTCTAGTTGGACCTGTTAGCCTTGGACTCGGGATAAGACAGTGGGATTGACTACTGACCTTGGCGGACAATGCATGCTTGACGATATCACAGAACACCTTCATACGCATAGTCTTGGCTGATTGCGGTGTCCAAAGTGGGTCCCCAAGTGCGTTATGACCGATTGTATTGACGGAAATTATTGGGCAGTTGAACCCGTCCGTTTGTACTGCACAAGGTAAGTTGTCCGTAATGAAAAAATCTGTGTTTCCGTGTTCACGTAACCATGAACCCAGCGCGTCAAAGAAGTCTTGGGAATCACCATATCAAATTTGATGGTCATTGAAGTCGATGGAGCACACTGTCCAATGGTCGGGAGGACAATACAGGACAAGGTAAAGGTACCAATGGCCTGCATCCTGAAACCATGACCCATATTTTTTCCAGATATCTTTGTGCTCCCGGATGGGAGCTAATCGGCCCGGTTGACACACCGTCAACAACCAGAAGCAGCAGTTCCAAGAATTGCGCGAAAGTTGTGTCCATGATAAGGGTGTCGTTGCTGCCAGTGATTGACTCTCCAACTAACGTCAAACAGAAGGATAGAAGGGAAAGCAAGGCATCAACAATTCCACTTCCAAGGTATTCCTCCGAGAAGAAGTCTGCTAAGCACAGGACCTCTATGCTGCCAAATCCACGCAAATTCCCATGCCATCCAAGGACGCTCCATAGGCCTTCAACGGTGTGTCTCATAGCCAATTCCTCTGCTGTTCTGTCCCTCTTACGTAGCCACACAGCTGCATGAACCCATTTGTCATGCGCTTTGCAGGCATCCAACATTTTACCCCAGTATGTCAAGACCCAGAAAGGGAATGGAATTTCTGGATTCAACCAGGTTTGCAGCGATTTATTGCCGTCAAACCATGCCTGACCGAATGTGTTAACCATTCCCTGCAGCATGCTACGAGTTGGCAAGGCAAGGAATAGAAGCAAGTCCTCGATGTTTGTGGTAGGCTCTCTTGTTGAGAAAAATTCTGAGTTGTTATCTAGATCCATAGGTTCCACACCATCACTGCGTGGTGGCAAGTCGAATTGGAGGAGCTGGGATATGGACATAGTTTTTGACGGAAGATTTTTGGCAATAGAGGTAGGGATTTTTAGAATATTGTGTTGGGCTATGTCAACAATGGAAGGGACATTGTGATATATTTTGCCACAAGAAATCCATTCGGTGGGATGCCACTGCGAAGTGAGGTGCATACCGTCAGACTTGTTGTGCTCTAGTATGTCCATGATTGATGACACAGTATATGCTGTGGACTGGGTTTGTTGGTAGTAGCTTCAGGTGCACTTGATTTGAAAGCAGGCGAGGGTGACTGTCCAATCGAACTCAAAGTTGTATTACAATTGTTGGCCCAGTTCTCATTACATTGTTCAAGAGAACTAATCTGAATTCGTGACACAGTGACTTAACGGCGGACCAACTTTGATCGGTGGCCACAATCAAATGTCAGAACTTGGACCTGAGCTTGCCGAGGACAGTAGCACTGTCCGAACTTTTCCACTGACCTCTCTGCATTGTTCCCTTATTTTGTCCGAACTTTCCTCTGACTTCGGCTGTCCAGATCCAAATTTTTGTCCGAACCACGGACACGACCTCTGAAGGGATAATCACCGGTTCTCCGTAGACTCGCGACCAGTCAGTCACATGTAAGCAACTTTGATCACGGGGTCAAGGGATCAAAGCTTCATGTAACAACTGGAACTTCTGGTCATGATTTTGGCTGATGCAGCCAAAAGTGGTTTTGGACTTTTAAGTTTTTTGAACGTCCGAACCTGAGAAAAAAGTGTAAAAAGTCATATAGAGAAAGTTGTATATTTTTGAATTCTAAGCCGAATAAGACAAACTTTTTTTTCGCGGTCATATGAAAGTGCTCGACGTCGTCTACTGGTCCGTGCGCAGACGATGTCAAGCACCTTCCACCAGCTAGAAAAACATGTTGGGCTCATTCATCTTAGAATTGAAAAATACGCAACTTTTCCCATATCAATTTTTACACTTTTTCTGAAAATTCACAGCTCTCAGATTCTAAGTACAAAATCACATTCGGCGGGCTCAGCCAAAATGTCGCCCAGCTGTCCCAGCCGCTTCGCCAACCGTGAATAGCGTAGCCACATGATGGCGTAGTGGTTGGTCACGAGCCTAGGGTTACCATACCGATCCCGAACCACCACCATCGAACAATGGAATGGTGGATTCTGCCTCAGTTGTACCAGCAGATCTACGATAAACGGGGCTCGTCTGCATTGACAGCGGGCCCACAATATTCGAGACTGCGAGGACAGCATGCACAGTGTGAGGACGTGGTTGTCGCCGTCGTCGTCTAGTGATCACTGCAGGGACACTATCGGCGACCTGATTCACCAGATTTGATAAAGACATGCGAGAAGCCCTTTGGGGACAGTGGTCAACCGATACTGGTAGTACAACACATATGTACAGACCGGCAAGCTGGTGAGGGGTGGGGGGGATTTTCCATCACAGCTTGGCCAGCGCATTGCGACGAAAAACCCTTTGCCCTACCCGGCCCGGCCCGGTCAGATTTAATCACAAGCTTATCTCCAAGTATCACGTTCCAAACTGTGGGTACGATAAGATAAGATTCAAAAACAGAGCAAACGGATTGAGGCTTTGGCTGGCCCTTTCTGTTTGCCATTTTCTCCTTTCCTCTTTTTAATATGTAGTTTTATTTTTATTTTTATTAGATAGTCTGCATGCGTGCCTGCAGGGACTGTTGAGGCGACGCATGAGTTGATCTTCTGGTTGGCGGGGAGTTAAGGTCAATGGCGAGGAATCGCTGTTGACTACCCACGAGGTTATAGCCGTACAACCTACCTGTTGTGGCCGCAACAGGTCGGGAAGATCAAGTTATGTTTAGTCTTTCCACCCCCTTCAGTAGTGCGTGTGTTCTACGTAAAGATACGGTAGCTTTTTTAGCCTACAAGGAGTTACCTAAGTCTTCGTAGTAAACTGGTTATTCCAATTGTGGGACCGTGCCAGTATAATATATCCTCCTCCTCCTCCTCCGAGACCAAGAGGTGAGCGATCTCCGGATTGTGGACTCTTTCCCACGACCACCCACCCCCCAGAAAAGGGAATTCCATCAACCACATCAAATATCACCTTGACGCGCCTGGCACGCACCCAACACATTACAGGCATAGGATCTGGTCGTAATGGGGTCTTAAGAGTTGCTCTGCAATATGCTATGCCTGAAAATCCGGCCAAGTAGACATAAAACATCCCTGCTGCCTTCGGAATACCTTTACAGTAACAATCACCGGTTGGAGCAAAGAATTGAAGGAAAATGCCCATATCCTAGGTACTCATTCCAGGCCTTTTAAGCCTCCGATACCAGCATGAGTATGGGATATTGGGACAAGGGTACGAGCAATAAGTCCATTGCCGGGCATTGCCGATCATTGATGGCTTCAAGATCAGAGTCCACGATCCAGAGATCAATCACCTCTTGACCGAGACAGCACCAGACGTTTGGGTGCGCTTTCCGTCCATCATTTTTTCAATCTCTGACGGTCTGGCGGTCCGGTGGACCGCACACACCCAAGCGTCTGGAGCCGAGACTAGTTTTACTTCTCAGTCTGGAGATTCTTTTTTTTTTTTTTTTTTTTTTTTGGAGCGTTTGGGATAATGAAATTCAGTCTGCAGAAGCATTCCAAAAGTCATCCGCTGGGTCTACTAGGAAGTTCTAGTTAATGCCGGGAAAGTTGTCCAGGGAGGAAATGCCATTACGCACAATTACCAGAGTGTGGGACTCCAGCCTAGTAAATTTATCCTATCCCATTTCTTGAGTCATTCAATTTCAATGGCTGTATACCCACTAAAACCCCCACTGTGTAGTCCAATCATCCAGCAGAGTGTCTTCGTTCATTAGTAGACCACTCCATGTTCTTAGGACAAGATCTTTTTTCAGCGCAAGATTACCAAATTTCATTTTATTGGTGAGGATTCGATCTCGTCCCAGTGCTGAATTCACAGATTTCAGCCATCTGTTGTGAATCTCAATGTCTGTAATGTTACGGTGTGGGTTCTTCAGAACCTTATCATTCCGGATGTTCCAGATTGTGTGCCAGCTGGCAGCTTTCACCATCAGGTACAATTCTAACAGTTCGGTCAATGTCGCCGATCGGGAACTGATTGTTAATTCGTCTTTCTGTGATGACTTTCTGGCGATAGGAGGCCCTCCCAAAGGGGAGAAGCACAGTTTTATGTTCGTTGAATTTTGCGGTAGAGGCACCACACCAGAGGCATAGAATACCCCACAGAGTCTTCATGGAGTCAGTGGATTTCAAGTAGATTGTTGTGTCATCAGCAAAAAGTGAGACCACGAGATTTTTATTTGTTCCAGGAATGATGACTCCCTCAATATCAGATTTCCGCAGTAGACATGCAAGAGGCTCAATAGCCAGATTGAATAATAAACAGGAGAGGGGGTCACCTTGTCTCACTCCCCTGGTCACAACATATGGTTTGCTAACTTCACCGTTGATCATAACTACGGTTTTGGCATCAGTATATAAGCTTTTGATTGTCTTTGAAAATTTGGGAGGGAATCTCATATGGTCTAGAACACGGAGAAGGTAGTTATGGTTAATTCAATCATATGCCTTCTCTTGATCGAGGGCGATAAGTACCCCATCTTCTTCTGCGACTTCAGCATAGTTAAGCAGGAATTTCGCTAATTTGACTTGGTCCTCAATTTTCCGCCCTTTCATGAAGCCAGCTTGGTCAGGTCTTATCAGAGATGGGGCAACATCCATTAAGCGCATAGAATAGGCCTTTGTAATAAGCTTGTAGTCTGTGTTTAAGAGTGTAATTGGCCTGTAGTTGCTAATAAGGCCTGTGTCTCCTTTTTTGAACACTGGGCATAACCAGCCCATGTTGAAGTTGCATCCATCTGATAATCCATAGTCTTCGATATCACGGGATAAGTCTGCCAGGAAGCCCAAGATATTGAAAGCCCCTCCTGGTTTGTCTTTAGACTTTTTGTATTCAATGTCCAGGGCTTTGAAAATTTCGTAACGGATGCCATTGACTCCTGGAGCTTTGCCGTTGCTAGACAGTTTAAGAGCATCTCGTAAATTATCTTCAGTCAGATACTGGTTGATTTCATTGTGTTCGTGTTGAGATAGCCGAACATCACATTTTTCTAGCACTTCCTCAGTGCACATCATTCGACCGTAGTCGTCCTCGGGGACATCAACGAGTTGTGTAGCCTCATGGTAGTCATGGGCCATTTCCGTCATTTGTTTCGGTCGAGTTTCAAAGCAGGGAACAGTTGAGTCAGTATCTGTTCTCTTGAATTCGTTTATGGTGCTTCTCAGATGGTACTCCTTCGTGGAGCGAGTCCAATGACGAGTCTTCAAACTTTCGCCTTCAATGTCATATTGAGCTTCAGACTGTGCCTTTTGACGATCAGCTTCTTCTTTGAGATAGGTTTCAATCTTTTCTTCGAGATGCAAAATTGCAAGATGCTTATCCTCAGTAGGCATGTCTATGTCATTGAGCACGAGGTGCTTCTGTGTTGTCCAGGTGCGAATTTGGCGGGATCTCTCCTTCACCAAGCGAGAGCATTTTTTACCTTCTGTGGTAATGTCATCCTTGAACTTGTGCCATAGGGTTTGGATGTTATTTTGGCTTTCCCGGTCTGTATGGCTCAGTTCCTCATGGTCTTCAGCAAGTTTCTGTGATCGTGCACTAAGATATTTCATAAATCACGGAGTTTTGAGAAGATAGACAGGTAGGTTCCAGATTCCGGGCCCATATTCCTCCTCTGTTCGGCATGTCAATTGGACGGAAACCAAGTGATGATCACTGGAGATTAAACTGGGTTCAATTGACCAGTTTCGATATCATTTAAAACGGTCTACCGGTACATAGATTCGGTCAAGACGTGAACCAGTCACATGTGTCTGGTTTATAGTAGCACTTGGGCGCTTCTGGAAGCAAGTGTATTCCCGTGAATCGGGAAATGTTGTTCGCCAACCGTCTTGCATGCAGAAGAGGGCTTTGAGGCATAGGAAACTCTGAGGAATCAGCTCTTCTTTATTGGATGTTCGATCTTTAATATTTTCAACAAAATTCCAGTCCCCTAGTGTTTCGGTTGGGAGTGGGAGTTCTGGATTGTCAAGGTAACAGTACCATAATTGTGCACACATCCTCTCTCTTTCCTGAGGTGTATTGGGGGCGTATATGTTCAGAATGTTAATAGTTTCTCCTCTATGTGATGGGATCACAAGTAAGATTGCATGGCCCTCAATGAGGACATACTCTTTTACGTTTTCAGTGTCAACATATTTTTTATTCAGAAGAAAGCCGACTCCAGCTGTTGAGTCAGGTTTCATTGGGTGTCCCGAGTTGAACAGTTTGAACCATTTTCCGTAAATGTTGTTGAACTGGCTAGTAGCAACATTATTCATGTGTAATTCTTGCAAGGCAAGGACACCTATCCTTTTTTCATCAACGGTCTTCTTCATATAAGTGAATTTGTGGCCTGTGCTGGCCATGGATTTATTTTTGTCTCTGCCATTTATATTTTGAGAGGCAATGGTTACATTTGAACGTGTGAACTTCGCTGAGCGAGCAAGCTTCGGAGGTTTATTCCTCTCTCTAATCTGTATATTCAGTTCTTCCCAGTTCTCGGGGATAGGGTGTTGCCCTGTGGCTTCATTTCCATGACTTCTGTCTGGTTGTGATTGCAGTGGTTTATTGTCATAATATATTTGCGAATTTAAATGTCCTGCTGCAAAGTTGAAATTGTTAATATGGGAGTCGTTACACGTTCCCTCTACATCTCCCATAACTATATCCGGAATCGGATGTGTACCATTCGTAATACGGCCATTAGGTGTTTCCCACAGATCTTGAGCCCCCGCGGTTGACATGGGCATCAACCATGGTGAATCGTGGTCTGTGGTAGTCATATTTCGAAGGATTGTAGGGGAACATGGGTGCTGCCCCTCGCCCATCGCTGTAGCAGCCAGAGCAGCAGAGCCGCTACAGAAGGGGCCGTGTGTAGGATAGTCGGAGCTAGGCCCCGAATCACCCCGACTCCTGCTGATTTCACTCTCTGAACTCGTAGCCAGCAGGCACTGACGAGAGGGATGTACCACGTCCCCGAAACCCTCCCGTGAACCAGGAGGGCCCTCGGTACCAATCTGAATATTTGTGTTGTTCATAGACATGTTTTGGGTGCATTTTAAGACCGCTGTCATAGGATTTAAAAAATATTTCTGGCCAGAATTGTACCTCTTGACAGTGTGGCATGTTGAGGGTTCCAGGCTCAATGGATATGGGAAAGCAGCCACTTAGTTTGGACGATTTACGTCTCAATGCATCAAATTTTATGTAGATTGTATTTAGAGATCAGGATAACAGGCATTGAAGGATGGATTGAAAGTAGGTCATGAGAGTATATAGGGTCTGTTCCTCAGGCTCTCTTAGCAGGCTGCTTGGTGGCACAGAGGCTGAAGCTCAACTGAAGCTCGACGAGTTGATGAAGGTTCGCATCGGAGTCGTGTCGGACCGGATCACGTGATTTCGGCTCCGCTCGGCAGCGACGAGTCATGACTGACGTGGCAGGCCGATGCGAGGTCGTCGGCGTCGACGGCGAGTAGAGGGCGGATGGGGAAGGAGGAAAACATACCAGCAGCATTTCCCCAGCATTCACTGGATGTACAGGCCTGATATGGCACGATAATGTTTATGGCTCTATGGCCTGGGCTCTATGGCTCCTTCCGCAACCTGTGCGGTGTAGCTCGTAGGCTACGCGGGTGTGGGGGTCACCCTTGGGCTGCGAACCCTGGCTGTGGACCCTCCTTGGTCCAAAAAAACCACTACCCGCCCCGTTTAGCCCGACGCCGCCAGCGAGCAAGCGTGGGAAAAGTGGGGATGGTGGTGGTATCGGATCAAGGAGCCCCCTCAGTCTGGAGATTCGTCCAAGATTCGCAGTGCAGTCTCTGGAGACAAATCATCGGTTCGTTCGTTGGTCTTAATATACGTAGCGGTGCGAGCACAGAATCAGACTCTGCTGGGACGTGAACTGATAAGACCCGCCAGCAGGTACATAGCTGAGCCTGCAATTACGGTGGCGCTGATGGGCTCAAGTGAATCTCCCCAAAATCTCCCCTTCCCAACGTGTCAGAGTGGGCTGCTGAGGAGCTGTAAGGTTCAACACATTTGCTGATCGCGACTCCATACCTGGGAAGATCCAATTGGATATCACCTAGCCCTCGTCTCAGATTTCGTGTGTAGGATCAACCAGCAAGATAAAGTCACTCAGAGAGTTCACCGTCCTCAAGGTCCGCAGACCGCCCACGTTTCAATGAGGGCCCTCTTGCATTATCAGCATCGCCAGGCTGCCGAGAGGGGGCAGTTGCGCCCTGCCTATTCCCTTGGACCGAAATCTGACTAGCCTCGTACTGGGTAGCTCGGGCGTGTGGTAAACCGGGCGGGAGATGACGATTGGGCTGATGTGAGGAGATAGTGCTCGGGAACGCGTCGGTGATGGGTGGCTTTTGTGGAAGAAATCTGGGCATTTCGACAGCAACGACGTCAGCGTCATAAGCCGTTTTTGGCTTCTTTGGCTGCGGACAATCGGGGGCGTCATCCTTGTTTCGCTGTTTCCTCTTCTTCTTCTGTTTTGGTGGGACTTGAGGAACACCCTCGTGGAACGTGAACGCTGGATACTGCCCAGGAGGTATTGGCTGGCCATCAAAGCGCAAGAGGTCGATGATGCCCCGCTCGGCAGCGAGATACGCGACAGCGACCTTCGCGTCGCCTTTCGACCGGTACTCGGTAGGAATGACATACTCACGAATGTCGTCGCCTTTAGAAGTGAGGTGTACTAGCAGTTTGCACCCATGCGCTGCAAAACGGTCAACGAATGAGCAAAAAACGTTGGGCAATTCTCACCATCCTCAGTGGTGGTATATTCAAAATGAGGAGCGCCCCCGCCGATCCTCTGCGCTTCTGCGGCTAGAGTGGGGAAGACGACTTTCAGGGTAAATCCTCGCATTTCAGGCGTGACCTTGGCTTCCACGGCGGCGCCGATCTCGCGTATGTACTTTCCGGCGCCCTGTGACAGAGCCAACAACGAAACGGCACATCTGGCGTCTCTCTGAGCAGAGAATTGTGGATCCACCAGGTAAGATCGGCATTCCCCGGGGCGCTTAAGCCGAAGAAGACATCCTTGCACTGAGCCATGCTTCAGTCGAACAACATTCTCGGAGTCGAGTGAAGACACTTACGTGGAGTAGCAGCGCCGCTGACCGCCGCCAGGGGATAGAAGTCGGCGGAAAAGCGTCCACCCTTACAAGCCGCGAGAAGGTTGCTTAGCCAGTGAGGTGCATTGATTTCTGCGACAGTTTTGTCAGGCTCTTCGAAAGGACGTGGTAGAGAGTCGTTGAAGGCCTTGAGGGAACGAGGGGATGTTGCCTGCTGGCTGTGGACTAGACCCGGAAGCGATGAGATATCTGACTGTGGCTCCTTTTGTCCATTTCCGTGCTGGATAAAGTCCAGGACGCCTTCGTCAACGGCGAGATTTGCACAGTACTCTCGAGCCTTCGATGGGCTATCAAAGGTCGGGTCGCAGGAGTAAACGCGGTAACAATGCGGTGCTAGCTGGATTCTGAGAGCAGTTCCGTGTTCTAGGTTACGGTCAGGAATGTGCATTACGTGTTATCGAAAGCTGACGCACTGTTCCAAATCTTAGGGTCATCGAAGTCTGTCCATAAAGGCCTGGAAGCGGCCCCTCTCCAGTCGCGGCAACATATTTCAAGCTCCTTAATGCGCGAGTTCGAAGATAATTTGGACGTAGACGCAACTGGCTGCTGGGCGTCGTTCTTATCCAGTGGAACCAGAAGAACACCTTTCTTCCCTTTCAAAGCCGCAGAGTCCCCGTGAGCAATGAAGTCGAGGACACCGTGTTGGATGGCAATGGTAGCAGCCTGGGCTTTTGCGTCATTCTTGCGACGAAATATGGGTTCCGTCTTGTAAGTCCGAGCGACTCCATTCGGACGGATGACTGTGAGTATACACTGCTTCTCTAAAATTTCATGAGTATGCGAAGCTAGAATGAGGAGTAGCACATTTACTATCGACGCCGTCATCCAGAAATTCGAATTTCAAGCCACTCGAGTTCCCGAAGGCGCGCTGGCAAGTATGGTGTAGTCTAGCAACATTTTGGGCCGAGTCTGCAGCGGGTCTTTCATCGTTAGGAGCATTCTTCTTCGATTGAAGGGGCCTGGGGCTGGTGGTGCAACATGTGGTAGCGAGACCGTACTGGGGTGCTCATGAGTGATATCAATGCTAGCAAGTTTCGAGGGCCCCAAGGATAAGTATTCGTGAATCGTGAGCGACCCGATGGCCCGTAAATTTCGCGAAACAAGGTCGAATGGGCTGAGGAGTGAGCTTCCCGCCATCGTGGTCGAATCAAGGCAAGGTGTTTGGCCGTGTTGATTTCAGCCGTCGTCGCTCCTTCTCACTTTTAACTTTTTCTTAAAATTCTCTTCTTAGATGCCATGGAGGGTCCACGAAACCACTCGATCCCCTGCTCTTCAATCGCGCTGGACATTTTCTTGAGCTGCCCTTTTTTTTTGCTGTGTTCCCGGTGCTGAGTGAGCGAACTTTCATTACATCGGACGAATGGCACAAGTGACTTCGGATGCTCGCCCTTGGATTGTTGAACCCGTGGAACTTCAAGCTTCGGCGCTTCAGCCTTTCTACAGAAAACTTGTGACTTGTTTGGGCTTATTAGAGGTTGTGAGCTCCTTGCAAGCCCAAAAGTTCCGAACTGCAGAAAAAAAATATGGCACTAAAACACATGAAAGTCGGTTCAAGCTTTCGGTTCAAACCTGAACTGAACTGAACTGAATGCCAGGTTCAGGTTCAAGGTTCAGCAAATTGGCAAACCTGAACGCAAAGTTCGGTTCAGTGTTCAGGCTTGGGCCATTTTCCCGAACACGTTCGAACCCCGAACCTGAAATACCACAGTGGGGCCGCTTTTCGATCTCTTATGGCCCAAAACTAGTTGAAATCTTGCCGCTTATCACCATCTGATGCTGGTGGAGCGAGATTGGGACCAGATTTGGAAATTTATCCGCAAAGTGAGGGCATGTCACAGTCTGTCACTCATGTCAGTGACACTAGAATATTGATTAGGTGTCCTTGTGGTGCTCCTGGGTGGCCATAAACGAAGTCAAGTGCTTTCAGATTACTCTAGGGCTAACACCCGGAGTGAAACTTATTTTATTTGCCCAACATTTGCTCCCTCCGAGATGGAGGATTTTTTTCAAAATTTTTCAAAATTTTTCAGGTTCGAACGTGTTCGAACACCGAACTGAACCTGAACGCAGGTTCAGGTTCAAAGTTCAGCGGTTCTCTGAACCAAACCTTAGGTTCAGGTTCAGTGTTCGGGGAAAAGGGCCCCGAACCTGAACCGAACTGAACTTTCCCATCACTAGATCTAGGGATGGACACGGGTACGGGTTCGGGTATAAATCAGTCAACCCGGACCCGAACCAGGAAAACCCGAACCCGAACCCGCGGGTCCTTCACGGGTTGTCCGAATTGATCGGATCATGCTTGCCGAAGACTGCCGAGAAGGTTCAACACCTTCAAAACATGAAATTTGTTCACTGATTGACGTTTTTAAATGCGACAGGTGCTTAACAAAAGCTTGCGAGCACCATTGATGGCTGGTAGCCATGTTCAATGGCCTCGAAATGAGTTAAATTCGATAAAAAAGTCAATGTTCGCAGACCCACGGTGTACCCGCGGGTTTCGGGTCCACTAAAAATGGAACCCGTACCCGTACCCGGGCCGACCCGACCCGAAAACCCGGCGGGTTGACCCGTACCCGTGTCCTTCCCTAAAAGTCTAGATCCACTTTGGCGGATTTTGTCTGTTTCTGTACATCAACTTTCTCCCCAGATGTGTATTCTGATAGCTTGTTTTGGAGCTAAAACCATCAGCACCATGGATCAGACATTCTTCCGTGAGAGGTATCTTTTTGTCGCACTTTGGTGGTGAATAGGATGTTTGGCCAACTTTTTTACCCTGGCGGCCTATGACACTATGCTGGGGCCACAATTTCATGAATTTTGTGCCCTGAGTGTGCGCATGAGGATTGGACATCAGGCCAACCACCCGTGTTCTGTCCCCACCTCGGATCAGACCTAGCAATTTTTTTTTCATTCATTTGTCTGCATTGTGATTGGACATGGAGGCCATTTTCAGGCTGAAAGTGTCTGCATCAGGATCAGACATATAACCGTATATGCTGGGGGCCTGGCTAGCCAAGCCATGGCTTCATCAATCCAGGCTAGGCCACAGGGCTGGCTTGGGCTGGCTTAGGCTTCTGGCTTCAGATTTTCCAAGCCAACCAAGCCATCAAGCCAGGGCTTGAATACAGGAGGTCTAAGCTGTGTTCAGAGCATTATTTTCTGGAGAAAATATTCTTTTGAGTCATTATTTGTCTATTCCACTCACTGATTCATGAATAATACTTTCAGGTTATTCTGATTATACATTGTCAAGACACCAATCAATACCAACTTTTTTTGTGAAAAGCTCAAAGTTTGCCATTATGGCTCTGAAATTCACACTGTTGAGTAAGTGCAAACACTCAACTGAGAAAGGACAACTCACAGAGAACCTATAGGAGGTATAGAACACCAAAACAGAGTTGTGTATTATTTCGTGCAAGCCATGATTTTCAGGCCAAGCCAAGCCAGCAAGCCAGCACATTACTATCCACAGTGCTTGGATTAGGGTTCTGTTTTCTATTCCCCAGGCATTAAAAACAGTTTTCAATTTTTGGTTTGTAAACACCTGCCAAATTGATGCTGAAATACTCAGTGTTGTCCCTTAAGGGGTTAATAAGGGTCTTTTTTGGTCTTAAGGCCTTAGGGCTTAATTTGGCCTTAATATTAAGGGATATTAAGGCCATAAGTTAAGGCCTGGGGCAAATTTTGACGCTACAGGTCCTCATACTCGTTGCCCGACCCTTCCTTATCGCCATCATCTGGTTCCTCATCAGAATGCTCCGCCGCCAACAAGTCCATCAACAATTCCTCCCTGGTGAACTGACATTGGGCAGGCCACTCGAAAGGACACTTGATTAAAGCTTGGATAGAGGCCGAGGGAACCATTTCGTGGACGCTGCTCCCATACTGGCAACGAGATTTGTGAGCATGGCATCATCGTCCACGACATCTCGGGCTGCGACCATCAATTTCTGGTGGACTTTGTGCCACACGCGTGCAGAATTGACGAGAACAGAGTGCGGCCTCGCGTTGGGTGTGTCGTCATCGGAGTCCTCCTCTCCGCTCTCAAGTGCATCAGCGTAGCGAGGCACCGCAATGAGCTCGGTTACCTGGCCATCGTCGTGATTCTTACGTTTTCCATGTTGATCATACAGCCCCGCCCCAGCAATGTGGGATGCACAGATGTCAGTGCCAACCTCGAGACAAGTAAGCTTTTGCATCGCAAACTATTCAAGAGGACATACTTTTGACATATCACCGGTTTTAGCAAAACTCAGCCAATTTCGGAGGCGTGTTCTTTTAATCTTCCAATCAGAGAAGTCACACTCATTACCTCCCTGGTTTATGACCATTTGGAGAAGCAGGATCACAAAGTCAGCGAGTTCTGCAACGTCGGGTTCCATTCGGAACTGTTCCCAAACTAGGATCGGGTCCTGCTCCTGCAAACAATTTCAAGGTCTTTACGACAATGAGAAGAGGTAAAAATATACCGTGGTATCACCAAATGCTTGCCTATTTGCCTCCCAGTCCTCGAACACACCTGTACCGGACATGTACTGCAAGAATGCAGTTTTGACTTGCCCTTCGTGTTGAGCCTTCACTTGATTCAAGGCCTCCTGCTCTTCGGCAGAGAGTGGGCTGGGGGGCGGCCATGATTTCGTACGCTGGTAAAGCTACATGGATAGATCTGGTTTCGAATAGATGCAGAAAGATAACGATGCCACATACCTCAACGATAACACTAGCCAAGGTAAATACACTGATCCCAGCCTCCGCTCCGAAATGATCAAGGTGTTCGTAGGGATTCAAGATGAGCGTGAAAACAAACATGGGCTGATCCAACGCTGCCCACCGCTTTTCGATACACTTCATCATCGCCTGGCCCAGCCATTTATCCACGTGCCTCTGGAAATGAAGATATACACCAGCAAAACCGAGTAATACCTGGTCTGCACGAGTGTTGTCGGCTTGATTTATATTGGTGATATAGCAGATAGGCTCAATGTCATCAGCGACGGTCTGCAATCGCTTCCAATAGCCTGGATCATCGAGGAGATCACAAAACTTATTCACTGTTTCCTCGATTTTTTGACTGTCTTCTTGTTCTTTTTGGCACCGATCTGAGCCGCAACAATATCGGCACAGCGAATGATGGCGGCGTGATGCAGAGGCTCTTTCAAGAAAAGTTGGTGGTTGAAAGAGATCAAGTGAGTCGTCCAGCGCATGAGATTGGCCTGCAAGTATGAGAGTGCAGCAGGACCTAGGTATGAGTGAGATAAGGGCGAATTTTCTAGAGCAACTGGACCAGACCTCCATGCTTCTCCATCTGTGTAGAATCGAAGATATCCCGAACATGTTCATGGTTTGTGATCCACCCGATGATGTCGGTAGTTTCTTGCAACGTCTGAGCAGCCTCTTCGTTTTCCTTGAAGTAATTGCCCAAAATCAGCTGACCCTATACACGTTGCATGGTCAGCTGCGAAAAATCACAGAATTATGTTCATTACTTGGTGTGCACAGCAAGGTGGTCCAGACAGCCACGGGCGCATTACTATGAGTCATTTGCGCCTGTTTGACTGCCACCATCGTTATCGCAGCAAAAGCAGACCACAATGCACCCGTATTCCAGTTCGGCTTTTTCAATCATCTCGCAGAAAGCTGCGGCCATAGATTCACCATCCTTCTTCTTTCCGGCCGTCGAGATAACATTGATGAGATACAACTATAGAATTTAATAGGATTTAAGATCATGAGCAATGTTCCGTACCCTGCCATCCACAGACGCATCCACGCCAGTAACAGAATGTTTATCTTTCCACCGGTCAGATCTGTTGACAGATATTACACCATTCGACAGGGGAATAAATAAATGCGTACGAAATAACCGTGTATCTGCCCTTGAGAATACCTTTCACATTTTCATCAACTCGGGCAGTTTCTTCTCTGAGGAGCTGACCAGAAAGCACTTTACAGCTGGAGATAACATCCCCCGCGGCGGAATGAAACATCAAGAACAATTTGATGACTTCCAGGTTGGTGACCCAGCGAAATGGCAGATTGGCAGATATCATGGCACGCAAGAACTGAGTTTCAATCATTTCCTTCTGTGATGCGGAGAAAGGAATGTCGAGTCCTTTGAAAACTTTCAGCTCTGTCTGTTTCATAGATTTTTGTACTGCATTGATCTGTTGCCTCTTCACTGGCCGAGCCGAGGGCTCCGATTCGGACACGGCCTCAGGTTCTGCTTTCTTTCTCTTGATCTTTTTAGCTGCGTTTTTCGGTGCCGTAGTCGTGTTTTTGCATGCCTTCGCCCCGATCAGATGGGCAATCATGGCACTCTTCTCACCGAGGACGGCTGGGACCTTTGTGCATGCTGAGACAGTATGAGGTGGAGAATAAAAGAAACCAAGGAGCCCCCGCACCGTCCTTGAACCAGTCCTCATCCAACAACACCAGAGCCCGAGTGTCAGTTCCGCCATCACTGTCGCTGTCGATCGGGATCGGGGTGGATGCCGGACGGTGGACATCTATACAGCCGCAGCAGTAAGCATTGAAGTGTGCCATATTGCACTTCTTGCCGTGGTAGAAGAACTGCCACAGCGGACCACGCTCAGGCGGCATGATAGGTGCAGCGAAAAGATTATGTAATGCCATCGCTAAGTCTTAATTAGGTCTTAACGACCGAACAGATCGATCCTAAGGGTTAATATTAAGGGGTTATTAAGCCTAAGCCTTAATTAAGGCTTAACCCTTAGGGACAACACTGGAAATACTGTTGCATGTACACATTGCATGGGACATGGTGCAAGACAGTACAGGCAACCAATTCCTACCGTTGATCGGCAGACTTCTACGCATAAGGGGGAAGAAATGGGGTGCGAGGTTGCGAGGGAGGCAGGTGAGCAGAAACACACTGTCTCTGTCTGTTGGATGTAAGTGCAGTGGTCGCACTGCTGCGCACGTCGCGTCCATCTGCCCCGGATCCGCTCCACGCAGCACGGGCATGTTTGCAAGAGGGTAGAAAGAAAGGAGGTTAGTAGAGAAGCCAGGGAGGCGAGATGCGCACCTGCCACCCCATCTTGTGCATGTGCATTGCCTGCACAAACGACATCCCCCCCGTTCTCTCACACCAACAAAACCAGGTCAACTTTGGGGGTTTCTTGGGGGGTGGGGAACATAGCACGGCAGTTTCGAGCGCGTCGATGTGGGTATCCGTCCAGTGCAAACGGTGGGGTGGTGGTTGGGTCGTGGTGAGGGAAAGAGCAGCAAGTGTGACTGGTCACTGTGACCTCGCTTCAACACAGCCTCAATGATATGTGACAGCGTTTACCCAGGCTTGCGCATCCGACTCATCCAGAGAATAGGCATTCACAAGACGATAGGCATTGACATCCAGAATAGGTGTTCAATGCCATCAGTAGGCATTCACGAATGCCATGCTACTAAACTTGTATGTACTCTGTTTACAAACATGTTTCACCTACCAAATTGATGCTGAAATGATGTCCTGGATGAATTCTTTGCTCACTGGAAGGAAAAAACAACATAAAGGGCTGCCAAACCTTACATGTTCAAGTGAAGAGACCAATCCAGCACCTTTTTTTATCAATATGAGCATCACAAGAGAAAAGAAACAGCCATGTTCTGGCCACCCACCACTATTGTTCTTGCTATTTTTCTGTGATGATTGACTGCAGGTTCCCTTATGGTAATGTCAAAAAGGTCTGGAACAAACAATTATATGGGCAATATATATGGTGCAATTTTCAGTCAACTTAAGCATACTATGCACAGCCACATTGAATAAAGCTGGTAAGGCTGACAAGTGGCATGGCCTGCTACCAGTAGCTATTGTTTACTGTGAATTTTTGAAAGGCCTCATCCCTTGAGCAGTGTCTTGGCATTGAGACATGCCAGGACTTTCTTCTCTCATAGAATCATTTTTAGTGTGCACAAATGAATTATTTTTCTTGCTGTGAATGTGCTTTCCTTTCATAAAGTGGTGATGTAAGAGTTTAGGTTTTTTCTGCTGGTCTTGGAAGGTTCAAAAGCACCATGTTTAGCATTCAGACCAGAGAGCAGACAGTGCAGTGGGTTCAGAGTAAATTTACTTCCATTATAATGTGAGCACTGAGAATGTGAATCTGGAGGTCAGGATCAATTGGAGTTACATACATTCACTACAGACATTGGTATGTTTAAAGCGAAGGTTTCGAGCGTGGGAGGAGACAATGTTTAAAGCGGAGGCAACATGATACAAATCATCAGTTGAGATATGCTTTTGATCTGCAGATAGAATAACATTTACAACAGGCTCAGACAAGTCTGCAGCAGTTGAAATTTTTGCAATATTGCACAGCAAATTGCAAGTACGGGGTGAGGGTTTGGAGCAATATCACAATGGTAGTCTTGTTGAAGTGGGGTTTGGTAGTGTTTGGTTCAGACGGGTCCGCCTTCCTTATTTGTACTCTGTCACATATTTAGTCATGGTGCGACAATGTGACAGGGCTTTTCGCCTTCCATCTGGTGCTATATCTGCCTTTTTGGCTTCCATCTGGTGATCTCATTGCAACAAGTCTACTGTTAAGTGCTGAGCCGAGGGGATCGGAATTGCCGAGAAAGTCCGAAGGTAAAAGGTCAGAGTTTGTCACAGAGTTCCGAAGGGTCAGAAGGTCGTTCTCGCAAGCACTACAAACAAGAGTGTGCGACTACTCGGCTTGCGACCAAGGAGAGTCAAGTCCAGAGATAAGAACGGGAGGACGAGTAAGGATGCAGGAGGGCCAGAGGAGGCATGGAATATCCGATAGGTCGGAAAGTCCGACTCAGGTTGTGTTGGGAAGGGAGAATGCAATAACGTATATAATTATCAAACTGAAGAACAGAGGCTAAACTACTTAGCTTAAATACTGGTAAGCTAATTGTTTAGTGAAGTACAATAAGGTGTGAAAGATTAGTAAGTATAAGTCCGTGGACAATAAGTCGTCAAGACAATCCTGTGAAGGATTAGTAAGTATAAGTCCGTGGACAATAAGTCGTCAAGACATCTTGTGAAGGATGAGTAAGTGTAAGTCCATGGACAATTAGTGAATGTCGGATAAACTCCGAGAGTGAAGTAAGGGAATATGAGTAAGAGGAATCCGCTTGGTAATCCCTCATCGCATAATGTCCCTTGCAATGAATAGAAGTCTCCCTCGGAAATTCCGAAGTAAGTCCGATCAGAGCTCCGAGGAACTTCGAGTTGCACGGATATAACATCTACAGGTGGTGAGTTAGAGCATGTCAGTATTAGATCAGAGACATCTCATGATGTGGTATTGCATGGCAATTGAGAGCATGTTGAATTGTTGGTAAACAGCGTGAAATACAGATATGTGAAATCATGTAGAATGATGGCCAAGAAAGATATCATCAATAATATTCCAAAAAGTTGTGGAGGGCACATGAGACCACATGAAAATAGCAGAAGTAGAGGGGCAGCAGGTAGACTGCTTTTTGCAGACACAGGTCTGGGAGGGTGCATCAAAAAATTGGTTGGCAAGCAGCAAGACACAGATAAGAAAGAACCCTTACAACATGAGATAACCTCAGTGTTGAAATCCATCCTAATGTCGGAGTAATCACCCATACAGAAATGGAAATCATCAGAGTGGTATTGGTCGAACAACAGCACATTCTACAAGGAAAATTTAGTAAAAGAATTTTAAAGAAACAAGAAATCAGGACATGGTACCAGAAGGATGGGGCCAAGGACACCAGAGGAGTGAATGAAGCATAAGGGGAAACAAGTCTCAACAAAACTACAGCCAATCATGGCCACCAAATCAAAGAAAAGAGAAGGTGCAACAGAGAGTTGCATGTGAACAGAGAAAATATCACAATGAGCTGTCAGCACAGCGCCAGAGATCAAGACTCAGTTAAGAGAGAGGAGGAACTGGGTCCAAGGAGGTTGAGAGAGGAATGATGCATGCAAGAGAGCAGGAAGCAGGCTGAGCTACAGACTTGAGAACAAAGTGGAAAGATGTGGAACTTCTCCATCACATTGGACATCGCTCCGACAGCAAAACAGGGATGCTTACTCATTAGGAATGACACAATAGAGGAGGGTTTTGAGGGGAGAATAGGTGCTTACACGAAAACTGCTGACAAAAAATGAGACTGTCAGCAAAACATAAAAATAGGGCACCCTAAGAACCCATACCTAAAGGTAGAAGGAATTGAAAACTGACTGTTCAGCCCAGAGGATATAAAAACAGGTTTATAAACAGCTGTTTACAAACATGTTTGTAAACCAGCATTGAAAACAGAACCCTAGCTTGGGTGCTGTCCAATGATACAGACCCCACCATGTTGTGTCTAGGGCTGGATGCCAGCACTGTAAAACAGCCATATGAAACCTGTAATTATGGGTCCCATAACTGTACTGTCAAACCTCTGGCATGAAAATTTACCATATGGGTGTGGGTTTCCATACCATGTAAAAATCCATACCATTATAGCCATCAAACGGTGCTGGGCCCAAGTGGCAGAATCATGCTCTTGTTGCATTGCCTCCACGGATCAGTGATATTGCCAATCATTGTGATCTTTCTCTCTCCCACTGAGCATGCTCTTGAGTCTCATCGCGGCATGCGCTGACACCGGCAATAGCTCATCCTGCCTGTATCTGACTATTCCCAATACATTCTTGTGCACTTGTTTCTGCAACACCTCCATTTACTGCTGAGATTCTGGGACTATGCCTTGGCCTCAGTTGCATCACCACTGGCACCCAAACCATGTGCCCCCCTCTCAAGCCATCAATGCATCACATTCTGCATGGGCAATGTGCTAATTGGTATTGGGATTCTCAATATTCCTGTGCAAGTTTGCAAATCACACAGCATATTCTGTACCCATCCCTGTTTGCCATGATATTTTGAGTCTCAAGTGTCCTGTATTCTCAAATTGCACTGCATATCCCTCAGGTATTGATGATGCTAGTTGACAATTAATGTCCTGCTGCTGCTATTGCTTGCGGTTATTCCTTTGCAAATGACACACTGCCTACCATGCCTCCAAATATTTTGATTGAGCCTGTGTTTCACTGTCTGACCTGTGGAATTGGAAATGTGGAGCTGATTCTATGATTTTCTCTCATAAATGGCATGGCCAGCTCATGTCTGAGACATTGAGGAGCCTGCTTGAAGTTGAGTTTTTTTTTGGGTGACTTTCGTTGTGTGGAACTAACTCCTTGTGCTGTCCAGGGCTGAAGCTGGGCACTTACACTCATGGAGTCCTGTTGAGATCATCACAGGTTTCTGTGGCCTACAGATCTTGAGTCTGGTTTCTTACTGTCTTAGCCCTCTCACTTCTGCCTGTTGCATTCATTTTCTTTGCCTTGTCTTGCCATTTCAATGGCTTGGTTGAAGTGTTGGAACTGACATCCCATCAGACAGAGTCAGTCCCTGGTGCTGTTCTCCTCCTGTACGGCTATTCGTCATTTGCATCTCTCTTCACTGGTGTGTTGAATCTCAATGTGCTTCAGGACTTATTGTTTATGAAAAGTTCTTTATTCTATCAGGAATTGCTGAGTTGAATTGCAGGTAATGGTGTTCATCATGGACAATGCAATGAATAACAACACCATGGTCAAATCAATAGAAGCAAAATGCATTGCAGCAAAGATCAAATTCTCCACCAAAAATTCATGCCTTCACTGCATGCTGCATACAGTACACCTTGCCACATTGAAGGTAAGCAAATATAAGCAATTTTTTGATTTGCCCTCACATACATTTTGTCTAGCTTTTGGAAAGCATTGGCACTGTTGATAAATCTAAACCCAAACGCAAAGAGGCTTACTAAGATATCATATCTACACCAGTCAACCTCAAATTTGACAACGAGGCAGTAATTCAGGACAATGATGATGATGGCCCAAGCTGTCTGATCACACCCTGATCACCACTGTTTGCAAGGTATATCATATTGTTTTGTCTGTTGCTGCTAACTCAGCTTTGCTTTGATGCTTCATGGCATTGTCAGAGTGGTGAGATCTAGTCCACAGCGACAGGCAGCATGGAAGGAGGAGGTAAACATGGTATACAAAGAAAAACAGAACTTGAAGGTCACAGGTTATATGCTGATTCTTGATGTGAAGACTCACTGGTCATCAACTCACCAAATGCTGCACGCATGAACCATTTCTCAAATCTATCACTTTTTACTCAATAATACTTATGAGCAAGGCATGTCCTTGACTTGAGACAAGCAGTCAATCATTTTGTTGGCAAGAGCCGTGATTTACACCCCCTGGAGCTCTCAGATAACCTGGTTTCTAACTGGCTGGAATCTTTTTGAACTGCAACCACAGATATGTCTGCAACCAAGTCGCCGATGATCTCCACAACACATGCCATCTTTCATGGCCTGCAGGAGCTGTTACGAAATATTCTCCAGACTCTTCTGCCCGATGCGATGCCACAACTGAAACAAGGCATTATTGAGGCCCATACGAAGCTTAGCAACTACTACACCAGGTTTGACAAGTCTCCTCTTTATACCTGTGCCAGATATATGTCCATGATAGTAAATTTTCCTATTTTGAAGCTAATACACCCCTGCAGTGCTTGACCTGCGACTTTCATACACTGGAATGAAGTGTGTCAGGTCTGGCATCCCCTAGGTTATCCCACCAGGTCTTCTTTTCAGGAATCACAGAGTACCAGAGTGCCTGCTACAGTAGTGAGTTCGATGAGATATCGGAATCAACGGACCGCTGCCATTCTCTTGTGACGTCACGCATGTTGTTAACACCGTGACTTGCCACGTTAACTGCCCTCACTCCCGTACCATACGAGTCGAGTGAGGGTAAGTCGTATTCAGCCTCTATTACATCCTAGTTTACTTATATTCACCTAGCACTAATTGTACCGTACCAGGTGAATGAGACTCCCGTACCATACGAGTCGAGTGAGGCACTAATTGTACCGTACCAGTTCCTAACTGGTTATGGGCCATTAGCGTCTAGATTTGCCAACGAATCGACGCTCCTGGGACCTGGACAGCCACCTCAGCCCTCATTCTCTGTTTTCTTGACCTCGCGCAGCGCGCTTGACGCTTACGAGCTGAAACAACACTTTCCTTTTTTTCTCCTTCATACAACGTGTCATCATGATTCCGCCGTCTCACTCGGTCAACAACCCATTCTTGCAACCTGAGGAGAAGAATGCGGACGCGTACACGAATAACTGGACCGACTGGGTGACTCCCAGTGCCGCTCCAGTGTATACGACGCACCCACTGCATTCTCCTGACTCGCCGTGGCTCACGCCCCAGCAACAACACCCAGTGCAGGTCCCACAGGCACCTGTTCATCACCACGCGATGCAGCACTATGCGCCTCAGACAATACAGCCGATGTACGCGCCTCTGGCAACGCTTCATCAACAACACACGGCGCAGGAACTCCCTCATGCCCAACCGATGCAATACACTCATACCGGCTATGGATATGTCCCAGCTCCCCAGCCCGCGCTTTACACGACCACCCCGCATGCAACGACGGCGTACCACCCTCGTATGCCGCCGCTGCCTCCTCCACGCCCGCCCGTGCAGCACCGTGTCGCGCCGCCTCCGCCGCCTCGACCACAGCCGGACGGTTTGCGCCCGACGGCCCCGCCGTTCATGAACGCATCCGCCTCGATGCCGCAGGGCGACCTTGGACCGGTCCCTAAGGTCTTCACACTCTCGACGACCGGCTGGACGGCCGACGATTGCCTCTGCCTGGAGAAGCAGAACTGGTTGGCATTCTCGGTTAAGGTCCGCAATCAGCTTGGCATGGCGTTCCCGGGCGCGTCTCGCTTCATCGAGCCTGAGGACGGCGACCTAAACGACTGCCCATCTCCCGTCACGCACCTCGCGCACTACCGCGCTTGGAAGGACACGGACCGCGTTGTCCGCTCGTTCCTGAGCGACGTCTGTGCTGTCACCGAGCGTGTGCACATAGAGAATCTCGCAACGGCAAAGGATGTCTGGGACACGCTCCATTACTGCCACGAGGCTTTGGGTCCTACGGGTCAATTGGCGGCGCTGAAGGCCTTCGCGGCCATACATTATCCTGCTGACGCTTCGTGCCTCGCACCCACGACCACCCTCCTCACGCAGACGAACAACCGCATCTGGCAGTGTGGTCCTTTCCATCCAGAGGTGTTCCTTGTGAGCGGGATCATTAACACTCTTCAGCCGCATCACCCTGCTCTCGCTCGTACGATTCTACACATGCCGGGGGTGACACTCGCCATGGCTCAAGATCTCATCGCGACGGAGCAAGCAGCGAAGATAGCTGAGCTTGCTGCCACTGCCGTCTCGCACGAGGCGCACGTCGCAGGGACCTCCGACTGTCCGGTCATTTGCACAAACACTCCAAACTGTCCCAAACCTACGACACACACTTGGCCGTATTGTACGAGCAAAGGGGGTGGGATGGACGGACATACGGTTGCCAAGGCCAACGAGAAATATCGAGCAGACCGTGGCAAGGGGCCGAAGAGCGGGGGTGCGAGCAAGGCGGGTCAGACAGGTACTGCGCAGAAGGGACCCCATAAAGTCGACGCGTCGGGCCGCGCGTATATCACCTACCACGGCACTGACTTCTTCATCACGGAGAAGACGACTGCACCCGCTGCTGCCGCCACACCGGACCCACCAACTGCCAACGTCGCCCATGTATCCCTGCTCACTGATCCTTTCCCTACTGCTCACGACCCTGAGGCCTGGCTGTGCACTCCGAACATCGATTGGAGCGTCTACACGGTCCGTGATGGACACAAGCCATCGTCGTACGAGCTCATCGCCAACACGGGCGCCAGGATCCACATCACACCCTTCAAATCCGACTTTGTGACCTTCCGCGCAATCGAGCCGCATCCCATCACGGGCTTCTCAGGCAGCTCGATCTGCGCTACGGGCATTGGAACCGTTGTCAACAGCAAATTCACTCTCGAATACTCGTTCTTTGTCCCCATCGCATCCTTCCGGCTGCTCTCTGTCTCCCGCCTCTGCAAATCGAATAAATACACTTTTCACTTCAATCAAGACTCGGTCTGGGTTACCGACGTGGAGGGAAAGAATGTGTGCACGGGTCTTGTCAACCCAGCGTGCAATCTCTACTTCCTGGACTGCACCCCGCTCCCTCTCACAGCCTACGCCGCTACCGAGTCCATGCGCGACCTCCGCGACTGGCATATATCAACGGGACACCCTAGCCACCAGGCCGTCGCCGACATGTGGTCAAAGGATCTCGTCGTCGGTATGGAGCTCGATCCATCTTCTGATGCGCCCGTTTGTGATGACTGTATCCTTGGAAAGCAGGCACGCACAAATGTTCCCAAAGTCTCTGAGGAACCGGCGACGACGCGACGGCTAGAGAGGGTGCATGTGGATCTCAGCGGGCAGGTGGCGGTGACTTCTCGAAGTGGGAACAAGTACACGATGGACATTGTCGATACTCATACAACTCGCAGCTGGGTCTATCCAATTCCAAATAAAAATTCAGCATTCTCTCGAATCCAGGCGTGGGAGCTTGAGATGGAGAACCAGACAGGACTCCGCGTCGGGAAGTACATCATCGACAACGGCGAGCTGAAGTCTGATGAGTTTGAGACGTGGTGCGCATCTCGGGGAACGATTGTCATCTACACCCCGCCACACGTCTCCAAATTCAATGGCAAGGTAGAGCACTATCATCGGTCCGTCCACAGCAAGGCCCGTGTTATGCACATCTCTTGCCGAGCACCGCCGAATCTCTGGGACGAATTCTGCGTAACCGCTGCGTATCTTCACGCCAGAACACCTTCCACAGCACAGGGTGGTCGTACACCATTTGAATGCTTCGAAGGGTACAAGCCAAACATCAAGCATCTTCGTCAAATTGGGTGCCGCGCTTTTGTCCTCATTGAGTCGCACAACGCCAAGGTCTTCGCGTGCTCACTCGAATGTGTGCTGAGCGGCTACACCCCTCGCTCAAAGTCCTATCGCTGCTGGGAGCACGGGACTGGGAAAGTTTACAACTCATACAACATTCGTTTCATAGAAAACGGTCAAATTGAGCGTGTCACGTACAACAAGACCAAGTTGGCGGAATACTTCCGCAACCATCCTCCCTGTACCACCGCTGGAGACGACGTCCCTGACGATCAGAAATCCTCCCTTGATCCCCCACTTCGCACCTCTGCTCTACCAGAAGCGACAGACCCAGCGGTGTTCGTCGACCTGCCGGTTTTACACGAGTCCACAGAGTCCATTGAGACACAGGCAATCCCCGGCGCTTCTGCACGGGCAATCCCTGGCGTGGTTGAGGCAATCCCTGCGTCGCAGGCAATCCCTCAACCGGCAATGGAACAGGACTCACCACCCGCCGAGCTTACCGCCCCCACTGTCCATCGCTCCACTCGCGTTCCCGTCCCTCGCATTCGTGTCAACATCACTACCGAGGGTGACGAGGACCACGGCGAGAGAGAAATACTTGAGCAGATTGAGAAAACCATCGAGGATACGCCAGAGGGTGACGACGGCGAGGAACTCACCATGCTTCACCAACTCAAAGCCTACCTCGTCGACAATCCTATCGACATTGAGTTCCTTGACGATCCGAGGAACTACAAGGAGGCAATGGCGTCGCCTGATGCTCGTGAATGGCTCGCAGGGACTCGTGAGGAGCTTGATGCTCTGCGTGATATGAGGGTGTACGACCTCATTCTGCTCCACGACGTCCCTCGCGGCAAGACCATCCTTGACCTCAAGCCTGTCTACACACGCTAGCGGGACATGGATGGCGTGGTGGTGCGCAACAAGGTCAGGTACTGCATCCTCGGGAACCGTCAGATTTTCGGACGTGATTACAAACTCACCACATCTCCCACCGCCTGTCTTGAATCGTTCCGAGCGGTCCTCCACATCGCCGCCTCCTGCGGATGGGACATCCAGCAGGTCGACATAAAGACTGCGTTCCTCAATGCCGACCTTCCCGAGGATGAGATCCAGTACTCCCGCCAACCGCGCCATTTCGAGGAGGAGGGGAAACACGGATGGGTGTGGCGGATAAAGAAGTTGTTGTACGGGCTCAAGCAAGCCAGCTGTGCATGGAACCATCACATGCACGCTGTGATGCTTGACTGGGGGTTCAAACGGCTGCTCTGCGAGTGGTGTGTGTATGTCCGGTGTGTCGACAGCATCACCAACCTCATCGCAGTGCACGTCGACGACATGGCCGCAGCGGCAAGCACAGCCTCGGCAAATGACTGGTTCAAAGACTCACTTCGTTCGCACTGGGCTATCTCCGACCTCGGGGATGTTGCTTTCTGCCTTGGCATTGGTGTCGTTTGGGACCCGGAACGCCGTACCATTTCCCTCTCTCAGACCGCCCTCATTGACCGCCTCGTCGTACAGTTCAACCAGACCACTGCTGATCCAGTCCGCACGCCAATGGAGCACAAGCTGGTCCTGCGGCGACCCACCTCCAACGACACGGTCTCTGTCGAGGTCGAGCGACGACTCGTCGAAACCCCCTACCGTTCCCTGGTCAGCTCCCTGATGTATGTCGCTATCGTTACCCGGCCCGACATCGCTTTCGCAGTCAACTACCTTGTGGGATTCCTCGACTGCTACGGCGTCGCGCACTGGCAAGCTGCGATTCGCGTCCTCCGATATCTAAAGGTGACCCGCGATCTCGCGCTGGTGCTTGGTGGTACAGCACCTATCGAGCTCTTGGGATACACGGACTCGGACTTCGCGAACGACCGGGATCGCAGGAAGTCCGTCATGGGCTACACATCCTCACTTGGTGCTGGTGCCATCTCCTGGTCTTCGCGCAAGCAGAAGATGGTAGCCTGTTCGTCGACGGAAGCCGAGTATATTGGTGCCTCAGAAGCTGCGAAGGAGGCCTGCTGGCTCCGCATGCTAACGCGCGGTATGACAGTGCCTATCCCATCCCCCACCTCCCTGTTCTGCGACAACGACTCTACCGTGATCTTGGCTGGCGACCAATCCCTTCATATTCACGCAAAACACATTGATAACCGTTATCATCACATTCGAGACTGTGTGGAAAAATCGAAAGTCACTCTACCTCGCGTCCCGACAGACGACAACATCGCCGACGCCCTCACTAAAGCTCTCCCCGCTCCCACATTCCTCTGTCATCGCGCTTCACTCGGTCTCGTTTGAGGGGGTGGATTTGAGGGGGTGTTCTGGCGTAGGGGGTGGAATGCAGCGGTTCACCGTTGCGGGGGTGAGTTCGATGAGATATCGGAATCAACGGACCGCTGCCATTCTCTTGTGATGTCACGCGTGTTGTTAACACCGTGACTTGCCGCGTTAACTGCCCTCACTCCCGTACCATACGAGTCAAGTGAGGGTAAGTTGTATTCAGCCTCTATTACATCCTAGTTTACTTATATTCACCTAGCACTAATAGTACCGTACCAGGTGAATGAGACTCCTGTACCATACGAGTCGAGTGAGGCACTAATTGTACCGTACCAGTTCCTAACTTAGTGTGAATCCAACTGATGGGCTGATGTCACTGACTGCTTTGAAGGTCGCAAGAAGGATGGATGGCCTTAAGCTAGGCATCAATAGGAACCAGCACAGGTTATGTAAGTGTGACCTGACATGATGTCACACATCAAATCCAAGATCTTGATTTTTTTCGTTTTTTCTCTGCTTTTGCAGGGTCAAGGGTGGTGGGGAGAAGAATTTGGTGGTTGCTGGCTGCCCATTTCATTGCTGAACCTTTAGGTTTGGCTACCCAGGGGAACTTGGATTTCAGGAGCTTTCACTACATGTACAACAAATATTTAGTCATGCAATATTGGTCATCGGGAAAATAAATTGTAATAAAAGGGGGGAAGACATAGAAATAAATCAGAATGCAAGGATATGGTTTTCAACTTCGTCCGGCTGGAAAGCTCAGGTGCATGGCTGCTTCATCCAGTAGAACCAAGGATATTCTCTGAGTGCGATTTTCTGTGATTAGTCATTTCTGCTTTATGTTCGGGTCAGCATCCGGGCACTGATCCACGAGATCAATTACCACTGTTTGATCTTGCCAGCGCACACCTCTCTCCTTTCCTCCCCCATGTCCTCTCTTGCTAGCTTCTGCAATGTGCCCGTATCTGCTGGGTTTGACGGCCATCCCGCAACCTGTTGTGTTTCTCTAGACTGGGTGGTTAACTCTGGGCTCCGTACACACAACTCTCAAATCTCTGGGCTCCTGACGCTTCCATGTGATGTCGGCGTCATGTTGATGGTCTTGAACAATGTTCCTGTGACAGCTTCCCTAGCTTCTGACCTGGTACTTGGCTTGGACTGGTCCAACTTTGTTCGGTCATTTGCCCCTGAACTCGTAGTGCATCTGGGTTCTGGTGTCTCGCTTGATGTTGGATCCCCTCCCATTCCGACCATGGAATCTGGATTACCATCATCCGCTAGTGTGTTATAACCTCTTTCTGTTAGTATTCTGGACTAAATAATTTACTCCCAGCCACGCACGCTGTTGTGCTGGCAAGAAGGCACCAGCGTGGACCCTGCCTCATCCCCATCAGTGTCCTTGGGCGGACCTGGTGTGGTATCTACCCCCTCATTGATGCCCCGTACGCGAGGTATCGATGTTGTAGCTGCTCATACGCTTGCAGCCCGGACACCCTGGACGCAGGGTGTCCAGACATCTGGTACGCGGGGTGTTCCAAATGATAATGATAATTTAATACCTGTTGATGCTCCTGATGAACCTCTACCCCCACCACCTGCATTGTGTCATGACGACCCATTTGTATCCCTTACTGTGAATGAAAAAAATAGTATTGTACGTTTTCTCGTTTACGATCAGCGAGCCCCTTGGGCTGTATTGAGGAAGATGACTGCTCGTCATGTGCAAATGTCTGCAAGTGATTCAGGTGAAAAGACAAAAAGTGTAGAAGCCTTGTGCACCGAATTTCTTGCCCATCGGTGTGCAGAAGCTTGTTTGGTTTCAAAGTCCGAAGCTAAGCTTGTAGGCCTGAGTCCAAATATTCTTTCACCAAGTGAGCTCCAACAGTGTGAATTAAACTTTGGCCTTCGGTCCAACCCTCAGAAAAGAAAGTCTACAGCCCTGGACGGCAATATTCACAGGTGTCCTCGTTCATCCGTTGAGACTTGTTTCCCCATCATACTATTTCAGGACGAGAAAGATCAGATTGTTTGCGAGTTTCGCCAAGGTACTGATAATTCATCATTGAAGCGGTATGAATGTTCTTTCTGTGGCAAATTTGAGAAGGCGAGTTGTACCAAAATGAGAGCTGTAAATGAGCTTGATATCTCACTGCTTAACAGAGCGGTTGCAGAACTTCAGGTAATATCTTGTCAGCCTAGAATTGAATCATTCAACAATTCTTCCCTGGTCAGTGGTTCATATGTCCTGTGCCATCTCTGCAATTCTGCTGTCAGCAAAAAATCTTTCTGTTCAATTCCTTTGCGCAGTTATGCAAATGGCCTTTGGATAGGAAAAGTTCCAGAAGAGCTGATGGATCTCACATTTTTGGAAGAACAATGTATCGCACGAGCCCAAGCAACAAGATGTATGTACAAGCTCACACTAGGACCCACGGGTCAGCTTGCTGCTTGGGGAAATGTTTGTATATGACACAACATCGTTCATATCTGCCATGCCGATTCCATTATTTAGATTAAGGGGCGAAATCTGTGTGATTCTTGTTGGATCGCCTGACACTGAGGTCACCCATGATATGCTAAAAAGGTCACCGCTGCTTGTGTGTCGCAAGAAGATTCGAACTGCTCTATTTTGGCTGATTGAGAATAACCCACTTTATGCAGACCTTGATAGAGATGTTGTACTTGATAATTCAGAGGAATACTCAGTGCATGATTGCCCACTTGCGGTCACAGATTTTCTACGTACAAACTCTGCAAATAATCAAGGGTCATCATATACATTGTATTCAGATCAGGCAAATGCTAAGTTATTTGAGGGAACCAATAATTTTGAACTCACGTCTTCCACACTCGTAGATGTTGATAGTCTTGCGTCAACTTACCAGCAGAGAAAGCTTGATGCTCTCCAAAAGTTGAAGAAACAAGAGACTGGGTTTGTGAAATTTCCGTCTGGGAATACACCGTTATCAATGTCGAAAAATCCTCGGGTATTTGGTTGGCTCTGGCCCACTCTCTTTCCATATGGCGTCGGAATGGTACACAACAACAATGTCAGAATTTCACCCGAGACTCCCTTTCATCAGGTCAATACCTCACCGCATGTACAACATTTGTTGGGTATGAGAGATCCACGGTTTCAGGTCCACAAGTCCTTCATTTTTGTCATGAGCAACATCATCCAGCGACGTCAGTCATCATTCAAAGCTCACCTCACAACTAATCGATCATGGTTTCCAGTGGTACAAGATTTAATGCAAAAAATTGACGCCCAATCTATGGATACCTACCAGGCTAAGCTCGAGAAAAGTCTGTTTGCAAAGCCTGAAAGTGAAGGGGAAAAGGCAGCAGCTAAGGTGATGAGATACATCAGTTATGTCTCAGATCACATCCCTGGTTCAGTGGGAGACGTGAACAGTGTGAAGAAGCAAATGCACAGTAAAATTATATGCAACGGCTTGCCCCATTTTTTTGCTACCGTTAATCCTGCAGACTCTCACAATCCAATTGCACAAGTCTTGGCTGGACGGGACATTGACCTGGACAAAATTTTCCACGCACTGGATGGTTCAAAGGAACCAAGTATCCGGGCCAAGACACTGGCTGAAAATCCAGTAGCTGGTGCTGAGTTCTTCCACCTGTTATATCCGTGCATCTCGGAGTACCTCGGAGCTCCGATCGGACTTCCTTCGGAATTTCCGAGGGGGACTTCTATCCATCGCAAGGGACATTACGCGATGAGGAATTACCAAGCGGATTCCTTTTACTCATAATCCCTTACTTCACTCTCGGAGTTTATCCGGACATCCACTTATTGTCCACGGAGTAATACTTACTCATCGTTCACAAGATGTCTTGACGACTTATTGTCCATGGACTTATACTTACGAATCCTTCACAGGATTGTCTTGACGACTTATTGTCCATGGACTTATACTTACGAATCCTTCACAGGATTGTCTTGATGACTTATTGTCCACGGACTTATACTTATGAATCCTTCACAGGATTGTCTTGACGACTTATTGTCCACGGACTAATACTTACTAATCTTTCACACCTTATTGTACTTCACTAAACAATTAGCTTACTAGTATTTAAGCTAAGTAGTTTAGCCTCTGTTCTTCAGTTTGATAATTATATATGTTATTGCGTTCTCCCTTCCCAACGCAACCTGAGTCGGACTTCCCGACCTATCGGATATTCCG